>BQNB010004120.1:0-103721 GCA_026074375.1 Tanacetum coccineum | reverse complement strand
GGGATAGTTCTAGCTTAGGTTTCATGTGTAGGTATTTAAGTAACATATGAATGAGGTTTACAAGTATCAAGTAAGGTATTTAGTTGAACAAATGGTGAGTTGTGGCTGTTGTGGGAGTTCGAGTGTATGTTTTGTGTTGTATGGTTTCACTAAGGCTTCAAGTGCTAAATTTATAACCTCTATGGATCATGAAATCTCAGCCATTATCACAAGGAATAGTGTATTGATAAAAAAGAAATGGAATGGGAGGGTTTTAGGGGATTTCGCATGGGTGTGGGGAGGTATGGGCATTCTATGGTGTTATTAGGCTATTATCTTGTATAGAATATTGTATGGTTAATGTAAATCTGATTTTATGATGTAAAAACATGTTACCAAGGTAATGTAATTGGTTAATGAAAGGTAATAAGGTAAATAAGTGAAGTGTTTTGCATAATGTGGTATTTGGTAAGATTAAGTCGTATAAACTTGAGTTCATGGTATTTTGTGGGTAAAACTTATCAAGTTATAAGTAATATGGTTAAACAAGGTTTACTTGAGTGTTAGATATGATGAGTTGAGTTTACAGCAAGTTAAACGGAAGTAAAAATGACTATTGGGTAAAATAGGGTAATTAGTGGTTAAATAAACGTATATGGGTGCTTGAAATGTTTAGAGTGTTATTCCATGAGTTTACCAATGATGTAAACTTAATTTAGGGTTTAGGTTATGTATTGGGATCACAAAGACATAAGAAAAATGTTTCGTTCACAAATAATGAGTAAAATATGATCGTATCGCTAAAAGGCTCTAAATTACCCTTTTAGACCTAAAATGCAATAATGATGATGTTCGTATCGTATTTATGCTCTCTATAGCTTATAATATTGTATATTACTCGTAGGATAACTTCCTTTTGAGATCAAATGGTAATTTGAAAATTTTACGGTAATAAACTTTACCTTAATGGTTAAAAGTAAGACCTGAATTTTTACGGAGTGTCACAGCCTCCCCAGGTTAGAAGATTTCGTCCCAAAATCAAGACGTTGCAGTAGGCTGTGGGATCGAGAATAGATGTGGATATTTGTTTTTGAACTGGTCCTCACGTTCCCAAGTGAATTCTGGGCCTCTACGTGCATTCCAACGGACTTTAACAATAGGTATACGACTTTGTTTGAGTTGTTTGACCTCGCGGTCCATAATCTCTACGGGTTCTTCAATGAAATTGAGTTTGTCGTCGAGTTGGATTTCCTCCAAAGGAATAACGAGTGCGTCATCGGACAAACATTTCTTTAGGTTGCAGATGTGAAACACATTGTGTACTTTACTAAGCTCTTGCGGTAATTCCAATCGGTAAGCCACTGGGCCAATCCTTTCTATGATCTGAAAGGGTCCAATATAACGAGGATTTAGTTTTCCACGCCTTCCAAATTGAATTACACCTTTCCATGGTGCAACTTTGAGCATGACTTTATCTCCAACTTCAAATTCAAGGGGCCTACGCCTCTTGTCAGCGTAGCTCTTTTGTCGATCACGTGCAGCTTGCATACGATTCCTAATCTTGACAATCTTTTCTGTAGTTTCATGAATAATCTCTGGTCCGGTGAGTTGTGCGTCTCCAACTTTGGCCCAACAAACAGGTGAACGACACTTTCTACCGTAAAGGGCTTCGAAAGGTGCAGCTTTGATGCTCGTGTGGTAACTGTTGTTGTACGAGAATTCTACTAGAGGTAAGTGTCTATCCCAACCATTCCCAAAGTCAATCACACAGGCTCTCAGCATGTCTTCTAATGTTTGAATGGTTCTTTCGCTCTGACCATCGGTCTGAGGATGATAAGCTGTGCTCATGTCCAACTGTGTACCCAATGCTTTCTGCAATGATTGCCAAAATCTCGAGGTGAAACGACTATCACGATCAGAGATAATTGACACTGGTACACCATGCCTTGAGACTATTTCTTTCAAGTAAAGTTTCGCCAGTTTCTCCATCTGATCAGTCTCCTTGATTGGCAAGAAGTGAGCAGATTTGGTAAGACGATCAACAATGACCCAAATCGTATCGAATCCTGCTGCTGTTTTGGGTAACTTGGTGATGAAGTCCATTGTTATCTTTTCCCACTTCCATTCTGGTAGATCGGGTTAGACCAATAAACCAGATGGCTTTAGATGTTCGGCCTTGACTTTAGCACAAGTCAGACATTTACCGACATATGTGGCGATATCAGCCTTCATGTTCGGCCACCAATATAACATTTTCATGTCATGGTACATCTTGTCGGATCCTGGATGAATAGAATACTTTGACTTATGTGACTCGTGCATAATCAAAGATCTCGTGTCACCGTAACACGGTAACCAACTTCTATTATCCAAACATAGTGTTCCATCAGCGCGGGCTTCTAACTTCTTTAGCATGCCACCAATATCTTCTACCTTAATGTTTTCAGTTTTAACCGCTTCTTTCTAAACCTCGAGGATTCATGACGGAAGGTCCAAGCCAATAGTCATAACCAAGGCTCTTACTCGTAGGGGTTCAATCCGTTCCTTTCGACTGAAAGCATCTGCTACAACATTTGCTTTCTCCGAATGATAACGAATCATGCAATCGTAATCACTGAGGAGTTCTATCCATCGACGCTGCCTCATATTGAGTTCTTTCTGGTCTAGGATATGTTGTAGGCTCTTATGATCAGTGAATACTACACATCTTGTGCCATACAAATAGTGCCTCCAGATCTTTAGGGCGAACACCACTGCTCCTAATTCCAGATCATGGGTGGTGTAGTTCTTCTCATGAACTTTCACTTGTCTAGAAGCGTATGTAATAACCTTCGTCCTTTGCATCAGTACAACACCTAACCCTTTTATGGATGTATCACAATACACCACAAAATTGTCACTACCTTCGGGTAGTGCTAGAATAGGTGCGTCACATAGCTTCTGTTTCAACAGCTGGAAAGCTGATTCTTGTTCTTCACCCCAATCAAACTTCTTGTTCTTCTATGTCAGCTCTGTCATAGGTTTTGCTATTTTAGAGAATCCTTCGATGAATCTCCTATAGTAACCTGCAAGACCTAAGAATTAACGAATCTCCGAAGGGGTAGTAAGAGATGCCTAATTCTTAACAGCCTCGATCTTAGCTGGGTCCACGTGAATACCACTGCTATCAATCACGTGTCTAAGGAATTTTACTGTATTGATCCAAAATTCGCACTTGGAAAATTTTGCATACAACTCTTCCTTCTTTAGCAACTCCAGGATAGTCTTCAGGTGTTCTTCGTGCTCTTTCTCGTTGTGGGAGTATATAAGGATATCATCAATGAACACAATCACGAACTTATCTAAGTATGGTTTGCATACACGGTTCATGAGGTCCATGAATACCGCAGGTGCGTTTGTCAAACCAAAAGGCATGACTTGAAACTCATAATGTCCGTATCGTGTTCTTAAAGCTGTCTTGGGGATATCTGCATCTCTAACCCTTAACTGGTGATAGCCTGACCTTAAGTTAATTTTGGAGTATATGCTGGATCCTTGCAACTGATCGAATAAGTCATCGATTCTCGGTAAGGGATAACAATTTTTCACTGTGAGTTTATTCAACTCACGATAATCGATACACATCCGGAAAGATCCATCTTTCTTTTTGACAAATAAGATCGGTGCTCCCCATGGAGAGGAACTTAGTCGTATAAAACCTTTATTAGAAATTTCTTTTAGATGTTCAGCTAATTCTTTCATTTCTGCAGGTGCAAGACGGTATGGTGCGCGTGCAACAGGTGCAGCTCCTGGTATTAGCTCGATGTGAAATTCTACCTGGCGTGTCGGAGGTAGTCCCGGTAAATCTTCGGGAAATACTTTCGGAAAATCTCTAACGACAGGCACATCTTCAATTCGTTTCTCTGGGATCTCAACTTCCTCCTTTTTCGTCACTTGAATCAAGAACACTCGACATCCTTTCTCGATGTACCTTTGAGTTCTGATGCTCGAGATGACTTCCAATCTGGATTCATTCCTAACTCCACTCCTTTCGCCTTGTATGATTAGTACATTATTTCCATACGGAACACGAATGTACTTCCCGTGACACACAACTTCCGCGTGCTGTTCTGACATCCAATCCATTCCGATGATGACGTCGAAACTTCCTAGTTCTATAGGGAGTAAGTCGATGTTGAATAAGTGGTTTTGCAAGTTAAGAGTACACCCTCTTAAGATGGTATTAGCGGTTAGTGACTTCCCGTCGGCTAGTTCTACGTCATAATTAGTGTCTAGAGTAGTAGGAGTGATGTTTATATATTTACTGAAAGTAGACGACACAAAACTCCTATCCGCACCAGTATCGAATAGTACTGAAGCATAAACATTATTGATCAGGAACGTACCATTGACAACATTGTTGTCCTGTACAGCAGCTTCTGCACACAAATGGTATATCCTACCAGCTGCTTTGCTTCCTCCTTGGTTACTGGTCGATGCTTGGTTATTTCCTCTAGGGTTTCCTTGATTCTGCCTTGGATTGTTCTGAGGTTGGGGTTGGTTACCTCGAATCTGGTTACTACGGCCTTGGTTTCCATTGTTTGGGCACTTGTTCTTGTAATGGCCCTTTTCACCGCATCCGAAGCAAGTAACATCACTACCCTGTCCTCCTTGGGTTCCAGGTCCTCTTTGGCTTGCAGGACGAGGTGGAGCTCGGCATTCCTTGGCCTTATGTCCTGCCCTACCACAGTTGTGGCAGGTAGGAGGGCATGCGTCAGTGTGGTGTCGACCACACTTCCCGCAGAATGGTAATTTGCCAGCATAAATACTTTGTCCGGCCGTAAACACCCTTGCCGTCTCTGGGCGTTTGTTCTGATTGAAATTTCCAACGTTGTTGGTGTTGTTGTTGTTGTAGTGGTTTCCGTTCCATTTCCGCTTGTCACCAGAGTTCTCTCCTAACTCCTGTACCACTTGGTACATCAATCCTTGGGCCATTTCAATTGCCTCATGTAAGTCCACTGGTTTGGATGAGGTCACATTCCCCTTGATGTTCAAAGGTAAACCTTCAATGTAACGTTCCAATAACCGGTCGGTGTTGGGCACCATTTCAGGACATAAGAGAATTAGCTCTTGAAAACGTTGATTGTAGGTGGTAAGGTTTGTACCTTTCACCTTTAAATTCCATAGCTCATTTTCCATTTGCTTGACCTCGTTCCGAGGGCAATATTTCCAGATAAACATAGCTTTGAAATCATTCCAAGGCGTTGTATGAGCATCATTTAGAGTGACGGAACGCACATACACGTTCCACCAAGTTAAAGCACTATCTAGCAAGGTGCTAGAAGCAAATTTTACCCTGTCACCTTCAGCAACGTTGCTAATCCCGAACTGAGATTCCAGCTTCTCAAACCATCGAGTTAAGCCTACGGCACCTTCAGTACCTCGGAAGTTTCCTTGCATGACTGCACGGAATTCCTTGTAGGTGCATGCTTTGTTCTGGGAAGTGTTAGACCTAAGATTGGTCTCTTCTTGTGTGCTTGCAGCATGAGTTACGGTGGCAGCTGCGAGTGCTTCTGCTACTCGTGTAGCAATGAGTTGATTGAGCATTTGAGCGTCAATGCCACTGTTGATGTCCGGAGTGTTTCGGTTGGTCGAGCGGTTGACTGGAGGGTTCCGGTTGACAGTTGAGCGTCGTCCAGGTGCCCTTTTCTATAAGATAAACGATAGAAATGATAGTTATGACATGTATGGAATCGATATTGTAATACATCATCGTATTTGTAATTGTAATCATGTTATCCCGCGTAGTATAAAATTCGAAATCAATACTGTTATTATTCATGACCAAAATATTTCCGTACATGTTTCGAAATACAAGAAAATACATGAACCAACTAGCCGTGAAGATTATATAGCCTAGTGGTTGTAAAGAAAATAATGACGGAAATAAAACTAGTAGTTGTTACGGCGGATCTGCTAGACTACATTCTCGAGTGCTTCAAGTCTCCTCTCTTGTACCTCTTCCTGTGCATCTCTGGCATGGATCTCTGCATCCTCACACACTTGTCTGAACCGAGTGATTAATTCATCAATGGGGTCTTCTAATAGAGCCTCCCACTGATCTATCTTAACTTGGGGCTTGACATCCCACTTGGTCATGAAGACTGCCAACTCCTCTAGACATGCAGCTGGATAGTTGTCAATGTCCTCAAGGGTAGTGTCCAATTATCCCCTAAGGCGTGTCATGTACACAGTCAAGGCTGTCTCTCCTTGAGATCTTGCAGGAGCAGACACATAACTCTCTCCAACCTCTGTCTTGTAAGAATTAACTGAAAATAATGCAAGTCAAATGATCAAATGTCACCTTTAGTAAATAAAAGTTGCCTGTTTTGACAGAAACCTATTTGAAACAGTACTATATAAGTGGTTTTTACGTTTCACTAATTCAAAACATGTTAAATATGGAAGACAGATACAGAGAGAGCAAAAGAGTCATACCAAAGAGGGGACTGATAAAGTCCAAGATAGCAACAATGGCTTTCCATTCAATGGTTTCAGTTTTCTCGAGATCAAGATGAATGCAATTCGTTAGTCTGTATGTTTGATGCCATAATGTACACGACCTCAGATCTGTTATGTATGGTAAGATATATGATAATAAAGACGTTCACGACCTCAGATCTGTTAAACTGAATTCCCAGCTATAGTATTTAACGAGACGTTAACATCTGAAGCAGCACTCTTGTGTGAGCCTACGGTAAGTCCTCTTAACGTCGTAATTGACTTTAGAATATCATTTGACGAATCCGACAATGAAGATTGCACGGTAATTTTCGACAAAAATTCATTTTTCTACAAAATAATTTCTGTCAACAATTTAAATTCGGATTCAGAAAATGATAATGATAAAGTCAATATGCCCTTCCTTCCATCACCCGAGTCAGCGGTCAGTTATATTAATGATTTAGACTACTTTAATGATTTTGAGAAAGAATTTCCAGCCATTATTTACAATGATGCTCAAATGTCTAAAATATCAGAGTATAATGGCAACCGGGGGCGTGTGACTTCATGATTATCATATCTCTAAGTAATACAGAACGACCTCTATATGAGACGTTTAGAAAATAGATCACTTGCATTAGGAAATAATAAATTGTTTTAACATTGAGCGGAAGCATAAATCTGGTCACAGACATGACAACATTGTTTTTAGATAGTACAAATGATCTTTAGATAGACTGGAAATGACTGTAATGCATGAGACTTCACATAGCATCTTCACTCTTACAACCTGAGAAAAACATTGCTAAAGCGTCAACATAAAGTTGGTGAGTTCATAGGTTTTGTTTAAGCAGAAATATTTAGTGTTTATGAACCACAAGGTTTTATCCACATGTGACAATATAACATATACAAAGTCACATAAATTGCATTACTATTGTCTAAGCTCATGACACCGAAGCGTTAACATATACCAACAATGAATGAATGCCCATGCAGGTGTCTAACCCGGGACACCCGTAATCTGATTCAAATGAAACTGTATTCGCTTGACTAATGTCAGTCCAAGACGAACAGGGACGTCAATCCCGATAGATCTATCCATAACATTCGCGCTTACAAGTAATTAACGGTTCACGATAGTGGGCAAGTAGCAACTTGGGTTAAATCGGGACTTAGACCAATCAGTAATGAGTAATTGTACTTGTGTTCATACGTTTGAAATAAGCAATGTTCTCACCCCAAAAGATGATTTAAAACAGTAGAGTAGGGGCTATGAAAACTCACCTCAGTGGGAAATAGCAAAAATACTGCGATAAACTGTAGGCACGGAAAATTGATACAACACTCTATCCGTCACCTAAATAATGAAATCATGTCTACTTTAACATGTATGCAAAACAAGTGAGTACTATGCATTATCCATCCTTAGTAAGTGCTTTGAGTTTATGAATTTGTTTATTCGTTACACCTTGTAAAAGTCAAAGTTCTTATTCTCGTGATATGTCTTTTCTCTTTAAGTTCTCTACTTTATGTTTATATCCATATGTCATATTACTTCTCCATAAAATATTAGTGGTTGTATATTACAAGATCATGATTGAGTTTATGGTCGGTTAAATCTCTCGAATAGTTTATTTATGTCCTAATACCCAAAAAGGGGTTTTTACGTCTATTAGGTCTACATAAAAGTATAAATTTATAAGTTTTCATGTCCCATATAATTTAATAAGTCAAGATTAATACTCCTTCTGTCCCATATTATATGTCCACTTTAACTTTTTGAAGTCTTTTTTTACAACTTTGACCATAAATATTTTTGTTTGTGTTATGTCATAATTGATGCAAAATATATGAATGGATTGAGTTTTAAATGTATTTTTCATTGGTATAACTTTCATCAAGTATCACGTAAAACAAACAAATATATTTAAGGTCAAAGTTAGAAAAGAAAGACTGAAAAAGTCAATAGTGGACATTTAATATGGGACGGAGGGAGTATAAAATAGTATAAGTCTTGTTTAGATCTCAAGTTATCAAATAATAACTAAATTTTTTAAAGGAAATGCTAGTAAAATTTTTATGACTTTTATTCTAGAAATGCCAACTTTAGGTGTTCGTTGCGACTTCGTTATTTATCCTTTTTACTTCGTTCTTGGTGCTGAGAATTTTCTATATTATAGGTATCTAAAACAATAAAATTCCCATTTTATTATCACTTCTAGGTGCCTCGTTCATATAGAAAAATTGGTGTATAAATATAAATCGTTATATTTCACATAAAATCCTGCATCTTTACGGGTCGATATCTTGGTCGTTTCTTATCCGTTTTAAGTGATTCAAAAGGACAATGAAAGCTCATAATGCCTACTTTATAATGGTAATGAGTTCTGATTTTATTAGTCAAGTCATAGTGTTCGAAATATAATTTAAATGTGACGTGTATATCTTTTAACAAGGAGGGTTTCAGCAATTCTTTATTTTATAAAACTAACTTGTACACTATGGTTTTTATGACATTTTACCTTATTTTATGTCATTTAGGTATTATTAAGTTTATTTCATCATTATGCAAGATTCACAATTTAGAATTTAGGGTTTCTTACGTTTTTAAGAAATAACAACGTTGTTACGTGTGCATGTAAGTCTTTACGTGTGTATGAAATATCTTTTAAGTTATTTTTGAACTTTAAGAACTAATAATTAGGACTAATGCATGTATTAAAGAATATTGAACATAGAAAAATGTAACTCATAATGATTTAGACGATTTAAGTGTATACGAGCTAGAAAACTCTAGAAAACCCACATTTTCTATTTCTACTCTTTCAAGCCAAAACCAAGCTAAAAATCATCGATGTAATACTGTCTTGTGATCACCAAGATAACCAAGAGTGTATATTGAGCTTGAGTGTATTCGAACATCAAGAATGCAACTGAAAGTGTACACGAAATTAGGGTTGTGTAGTGTTGAACTTAGGGTTTCTTTGCCTAGTTTGTGTCTTAGGTCGAAGGTTTTAGAGTAAGTGGGGATAGTTCTTGCTTAGGTTTCATGTATAGGTGTTTAAGTAACATATGAATGAGGTTTACAAGTATCAAGTGAGGTATTTGGTTGAACAAATGGTGAGTTGTGGCTGTTGGGAGCTCTCGGCAAAGAAAGAAAGGAAAAATGAGGAATCTAACGTTCGGAGTGTGTGTTTTGTGTTTGTTGGTTTCACTAAGCTTCTAGTGACTGAATTTATACTCCATTGGTTTATGAAATCTCAGCCAGTTCATAAAGGAGTAGGGGTATTGGATGAACAAAGAATGGAGATGGGAGGGTTTTAGGGGATTTCGGATGGGTTGTAGGTTGGTATGGGCATTCTATGTGTGATTAGGCTACTATTTTGTTTAGAATATTCTTATTGTTGATTATGTAAATCTGATCTTGTGATGTAAAAATGTGTTACCGAGGTAATTGTAAATGGTTAAGGAAAGGTTATAAGGAAATATGTTAAGTGTTTTGTTATGTTGGTATTGGTAAATTAAGTTGTATAAACTTGAGTTCTTGGATATTTTGTGGGTAAAAATTATCAAAGTTATATTGTATATGGGTAAATATGGTTTCTTGAGTATTAGATATGTCGGTGGGTTTACGACAAGTTAAACGATAATAAAATTGACTATTGTGAACAGGAGTGATTATGCGGTTAAATTCATACGTTACATGGGTGTTTTGAATGTATTTTAGTCGGTGTTTTTCATGATTTGCCAATGATGTAAACTTATTTTAGCGGTTTAGGTATTTATTGGATCACAAAATAACTTAAGAATAAATGTTTCGTACAAATAATGATGTTAAAATCATGATCGTTTTGCTAAAAGGTTCTAAATTACCCTTTTAGACCTAGAATGCAATAATGATGATGTTCGTATCGTATTTATGCTCTCTATAGCTTATAATATTGTATATTACTAGTAGGATAACTTCCTTTTGAGATCAAATGGTAATTTGAAAATTTTAACAGGTATTAAACTTTACATTATTGGGTTAAAAGTTGACGTCTGAATTTCTACGGAGGATGTAAGTGTCAATTACTTCTATGTTTATTTTTACTCAACTAATTATTTTTCTTCATCTAACATGTTAGGTTAACATATATGTGGACATAGAAGATTTCATTTTATAGAGGTATGTAGAGATCCTAATTCATAACAAGTAGAGAGCAAAGTTAAACTTGAGTATTTTAATGCATTTTTTTTTATTAATTCTAGATAACGATTCAAAGGCATTTATAGGTACTTCACTATTTTCTCAAAGCTTAATTTGTATTTTAATAACTATTTCTTTTTTTGTTTAGCAAATATTATTTGTTGCATGTTGACTCATGATAGATTTTAACAATTAGCTTGTAATCACATTCTAAATGGATATGGGAATGAAGACATACCTTTACTTTTACAAAGTGTTTTTTCAACTCATCTTCCCCAAGTGAAAAAAAACTTTGAAGGGGTGAATTCTTTTAGTAACCCCGTCCATAGAATTGAGAATGTATAATTTCAATCACTTCGTGTATACAAAAGATATGTTCTTAAATAAATCAACCTAAATGGTGTTCACTAATTCACAATTTGGTCCCAAATGTCTCATGGTTGAAATTGTTAGTGCGAACATATTTTGCATAGGTACTGCATTTGATCCGGATATAGATACGTGAAAAACTATTCACCAAAGAGTAAAACTTGGTTGCTGTTGAGTAATTCCTCATGATTGATTTATGTTAGAATAATATTTTGTTACCTGATCATCTCTTTGGTTATGGTGTTTTTTGGGACTCAGGGTATGGAATTATTTAGTTTCTTTTTGGAGGGATGAGGTTTTAGATCTCATTTTGGGTTTGGTAAATCCGACTCCGGGTTTTAAGGAAGGTTTATAAAAACTTTTTACTTCATTGTCGCTTGCAATAGAAATTTTAGTATTGTTTATAAGTATATATTTAGGTCTTGGGCTTGAATTTGATTCTACTAATTTTTCTCTAATAGGCTTAGGTTCAAGCTCTTGTGATTTTACAAAATTTACTTGTTTAGTCTCACTTGTTGATGCTTCGGTCGAATTAAATCCTAGACCGGATTTGTCTCCGAATGGTTTTTGAAAACTTAATATTTTCTTATGTGAGTGACTACTATTATTAAATTAATTAAGCTTAAAAATTTCTTCCTTAAGCTTTTAATTTTCAAACTTAAGGTCTTGACATATTTTACATTCTCCATTAGCTTCTTTACCTTTTTCTAATTTAGATAGTTTATTTTTTAGTTCGAGTACTTCATTTTCTAACCGATTTTTAATTAGTTTTAGTGATTTATTTTTAGCCATGACTTTTAGACCTACTTTGCATAATCGATTATATTCACTATCTAAGTCTTTTTTATCTAACGATGATAGGTCATCACTAAAGAATTCGGTTTCGGAAAATACCTCATTGGATGCTTTAGCCATAAGACATTTTTCGTCCTTAGTCTTTTCTTCTTCATCTTCGTCGCTATCACTCCATGATCCTCCAACGAAGACTCTTTGATTATAGTTTCTTGATAGTTTTGGGCATTCTCCGATGAGATGATTTGGATCTCCACATTAAAGCATTTTCCTTCGCTTTTGTCGTTCTTGTCATTTTTATTTCTTTGGGATGACTTTCTTTCATCTTGTGGTTGTCTTACAAATCTTCCTCGTCTTTTGAAAAATTTCTCGAAGTCTCTCAAAGCCATGGCATATTCTTCATCTTCACTACCGGAGGTCGAACTATCTTCATCAGTAGATTTCTTTTTAGCCTTTAAGACAAGAGATCTATTTTGTTCTCTTTTGCCTTTGACCATTTCAGAATATTTCTTTATTATCATTTATAAACTTTTAAGTTTCCAATAAGTTCATCAAGTGATAGTGATGTTAAATCATTCGACTCTTCAATAGTTGTAACCTTTGCGCGCCATTTCGGATGAAGTGCCCTAAGAAATTTTCTAACATAATTCTTGCTAGAAAAACCTTCATCAAGTGCTTTTAGACTAGTAATAATAGTGTTAAATCTAGCAAATCCATTATCTATCGATTCCTCTTCCGGAATTATAAATTGCTCATATTGTTGAACAAGAAGATCTATTTTGTTATCTTTGACTTGACTATTACCTTGGTGAGTGATTACTAAAGTATCACAAATTTCTTTTGCGATTTTACACATAAAAATTCTTTCATATTCTTTAGGTGGTAAAGCATTATAAATTACCATTTTAGCTTCATTATTTTTAGCAAGTTTCTTTTTAAGATCGTCGCTTTGTTTATCAAATGGTACAATTTTATCTTTTTTAGTTTCGAGATTATTTTGAACGGGAGGAAAATCACCATAGGTAGTAATATGCCAAAGATCAAGATCTTTTGATTTCACATAAGTTCGAATCTATTTTTCTAATAAATAAATTCATCACTTTCAAATAGTGGTGGTCTTTGCATAGATTGCCTTTCTAAATATTTTTTCGATTTCATATATTGATTCAAGTTTTAAATTACAATTTATTTTAAAAATCTTGTTTGACGTGGCTCTGATATCAATTGTGGAAAACTAGAAGGGGGGTTGAATAGTTTACCGCTTTTTAATTTAATGTATTGTTTGTTTATAAAAATTTAGATTAAACTTTATGTGATCCTAGGGTGTGTTTGGTATGGGCCTATGAGAATGAGAAAATGATAGATGGAATCATAGTTAATGTTTGGTATATTAATGTAGTTATCAAAAATTAGAATCATATCTTATTTTGTTGTCTTGAAAGTTTAGTTCTTCGTTTACAACTAAGGTGGTGTTTTACATAACACCACATTGTTGGTCCGTATGTCGGGTCTTTGGCTCCAATATACTATTATGCATCCACAATAAGCTGTTTTCAATCCATGGCATCGACACAAATGCCTTTCCGAAGAAAAAAACCGAGATTTACTGTCTTGTTATTAGGTAAGATTAGTTTTACTTTTAACATTTTTGTTCCAGATTCGTATACAGTTTTTAGTGATTGGTGTTTGTATGTTGCTTGGTTTCATATGATATTCAATTTTTATATATACAGAGATATCAAATAATGATTATTTATATAATATGAGAAGGCAAACGAGCAACAAGCTACGCCGCTAGCCCTTTTTGTATTGCAAAGCCAATTCTATTGAATACCACGTCCGTGGATCTATGTGTCATAACATTACTGTTTATACATGTTGGACACGGAAGGAATGTTATCTATTTTTTATACTGTTTTAGTTGACTCAAACAAAATCTATCCACTAAAGAGTAAACGAGCTGAAACTAACTTTTTGGCAATCCAGTTTCGAATGAAACAAACATTTTTCGGATAACCAGCTTAAAGACTGTCCGATGGGTGGGCTAACCCCAAAAATTCATTTATGATAATAGAAGACGGAAAGAAATGGAACGCCTTAATAATTCATATGTACATTAGTACAATAAAAACTTGAAGTCTTATAAAAGCATATATAACTTTAGGTTGTATAAAAGCAATAGAATTTGAGATTCTAAGTTTTATAAAATCTGTCAACCATCAATAACAACAACAACAACATTGAATTATTGTAATTGAAAAGCTGCTGCTTATATGTTGATTTCAAATTGTTTTCTTACCGATGTGGGATTCCCCAAAACAAAACAAAAAAATATGTTGTGGCTATTTGTCTTATGAAGAATCAATCACCTCTTATAGGATTTGTGTTGGAAATTCTGTTTTTCCATTAATCTTAATCTTCCACTGCAAAAAGAGAAGACTATATAACTTAACTTTCTGATTGTCTTTTTACCAATGTAGGATTTGGTAGCCCAACGTCTCACAAGGTATAACATATAGCCTCTACCAGATAATTATCTTTTTACCGATGTGGGATTGGGTAGCCCAGCATCTCACAAGCCTCTACCAGATAATTATCTTGACGGTATAACATATAGCCTCTACCAGATAATTATCTACTACTCGGCTCTATAGCTAGTGAACAAACCAGATTCTAATGGTTCGTGCAATCAATTAGCATCGAAAGAGCACACTTACTTTTGTGACAACTAGAAGTTAGTGAGGGGAAATATTGACCAGGAATAGGACCGACTTATAGTCATTGTTCTTGTTACCACTAACAAGTTTTATTTCCATAATTCCAGCCAATGAAATTTTCAATGATTTTACCTTTTAGTACAAGTGTCGGGCTGGGTGAAAACGCGCTATTTGTTGCTCAAGTTTGAATTTTAAATATCATATTATTCAATACTAGTTTCATAGCCCGCCCGAATGGGCGGGCTAGCTTCATAAAGAAAAATGCATAAGAATGAAAAAAACAATTGAAAAACATATTGTATAATATAAATTTAAACGATAATGAAGCGTTTAGTTACACACAAATATATGCTAAGAATTCAAATACGAAATAAAACTTTTTTGTAAACGATGTTTGTTGTGCAGTTTGTGTAGCTGTCCTCTTTGTCGCAACTTGTATGATGTAGTCATAAAGAGAAAGTTGAAACAACTCCGAAAACTCCCATAACAATGCATACGATAAGAATTACTAAAACCGATGAGGAATCCCATGTTAATCCTTGAATGTACACAAGTGTCCAGTCCACCTGTAACAAATATTTAAAAACTTAAGGCTTTAATCAATTTAGATGTTGAGAGACCGTACGTATTGGTGATTTTTTCAAGATAAACACTTTGAAATGTAACTCATTGATTTATTTTATCTTGTCATCAAATGGCAGAAGAGTCCCTTTTCCAAATTCATATTATATTAAAGTCAAACATACAATGATGGTTTTGAATGCAGCAAACTGATATCTCTTGTGTAAAAACCATCAAACCATAGTAACCAACACATCGTAACAGCCGACATAAGCTTAGAAATAAAGAGATCACTTATATTATTAGTACCCAGGGGTTAAATAGTGAACATTGAGACTTGCTCTTATTTCAAAATATACAAACCAGGTAAGGTCTTCGTACTAAAGACTGTCTTTGGTGACCATTATGTAGCCACTGAACCTTAAACCAAGCTTGATGCAATGATGCTTCGAATAACCAGACTTGCACCTCTATCCGGCCTAGTTACATTTGTCAATCCCTCGTATAAAAATTTGCAACGTAATTAAAACGTCATCTCCCTCATATTATATTGGATTCGGTCTTACTATGTCTGGTTTTAGGCCCAACACGTATACCCGAATAATAATGTAATTAAAACTAACCCTAAAAATTAGCAACAACTAATCTTGGTCTTTCCAAAACCAACTCACGATGCAGGCTAGCTGATCTCATCTCCCTGTTTTAGGCTCCTCAATGTTTTTGGGTTGGAATTACAAGGGCATCAACCATCAATATCAACAACAACAAGTATCATCCATTTGAATTGTAGTAATTGAAACTTACCATCCTAACGAGCTTGTCGAAACTCAAAGACCACATCAGAAATGCTAGCAGATGGCTCTCCATCGTCTTCAGGGTACGTTAACGGTCCCATTTTGATGTCAATATGTGTTATTGGAGTTCCATCCATCTGCGCAAATTATTCACATCAGCGTTTCAAAGGTGATAATGATGGTGCACACAATAGTATCAAAAATGTTTTTAAAAGGCGATAATCATGGTGCACACTGATTTAAACTATGCAGTCGAAAAAGACATACCCTTTCAGCTCTCCATAAGCCGTTGGATATGAACCCATAGGGCTCATAGCCAACACAACGGAACCGCATTAGGGCAGCTGCCCTGCCTCTTCGGCTCAAACTGTTGCTCAAAGGAAAGCCTTGGCCAGGCGTCATGGTGATTGTTCCAGTTAATTTGCAGCCCTGGCACTATAAACGAAAAACAAAATTGCATTAGTTCAAAAACTGTTAGGCGTGATTTAATTTACCGCTTAGACGTGCTAGAGTAAGTGATTATACCTTTTTCACCAGATGAACCTCAGGCTCTTGTCTTGTGTGAAACTCTCTTTCATCCAGAGAGAGACACACTTCTTTAGTACTCTCTTCCCCACAGCAAGTGCATCTGATCTGCATATAATAGAAAAACCAAATTAAACTATATATATATATATATATGCCAAAAAATAGATTAAACACCTCATTAAATAAACCCTAGATTTACAAATACCATCATGCCGTTAAACACCTCATTAAATAAAAAAAATACGAGGATAAAACAGATCTGACAACTTTGATTAAAAAAAATAACATAAAACTTTCATGGAGTATAAAACAACGAGCTTAAATTCACAAAACTATCAATATTATTAGGCAACAAATAATTTTTATACAAAAATTAACATAAAAAATAAAACAAAATCATGTAGCTAGGGAGATCTGATAATAAACAAAGAAAGTATTTAAAAAATATATAAGTAAATAAAATTACCTTAAACAAGTAGGTGAAAGACTCATCATCAACGCCTCCATTAGGCTGAAAGTTGGTTAAGTTTTCAAGACGAGCAGAAATCCAAAGAACATACGTCGTCATTTTTTCTTTCTCTAGCTGTTTTTTTCTTTTTAGGGTTTCGTCTTATGTAAAAATATATGATGGTGGACTTTATATAAGGACAAGTGTTGTTAAGACTTGACCTTGGCTAGCTTGCTTGGGCAACAAGTCCTAGGCTAAGACCCGACCCTTTTTTTTCATCTTTCTATAATTATTGCCTTCTTTTAGTCGGTTTGTTTTCGACTTAAATGGTACTATTCTAGTATTGGGTAATTAGACACCTCATACGGGTGTTGATGGGTTTCGGTTTATTGGGTTGTTTGGTTAAAATTATTTTTTGGTCAAGCCGAAATATGAATTTCAATTTGAATTCGGTTCTATTTTTTGGGTTGACCCGAGTTACACCATTTATTTAAAACAAAAACACAAAAATTACTTAGATTTTTAGCAAAAAATAATAATATTTCAAGTAAAGTAAAGTAACTTCCGATACCATCTTCCACGAGTTATGAGTCCCAATGTCGTCTTTCACGGTGTATGGGGGAGGTTGAGATGTAAACAACCCTACCCCTAACAGAGGTAGAGAGGCCGCTTCCGGCTCTACCAAAGTTAAAAAAGGACATCCGGCCTTTAAAGGGGTAAGAATCGAACCCTTCACATCATGTGCTCTAGTGTGATTTGCGTATATTTATTTTAAGTTATTAAAAATTTCTAAAGAGATTTTGGAACTTTTTTTCCCACAAAATCTCATCATACATGTATATTATTACATGTAAGGTCTTAAACTTGTAACGTTTGTGAACAAAAAACTAATAAAATATCTATCGGGTTTCCGTCAAATTTTATGAGTTAATAGGAACAACTGATCCTACAACAAACTTGAACAAGAAGTCACTGGAAGTACGTTTCTTGTACGCATCACATTAATAAATAGATACAATTTCCCATAAGCGTCAATTCTCGACCTAATGTTTCCCGTAAGACCAGGTGTCACCGTTAAGTAATAGCGTCAAGCGAGGATCTCGATGGAGGTTGTCACTTAATAGGGACACCTGATCCGACTGAAAACTTGTACCAAAGGTCGGACAAAGAAACAAGGATTATATTAGTGTTTACAAATACAAATTATTGTGTAATGTCCCTTGGTTTCTAGAAACCATTGTATGTACCCAAAGGTGGCTCAGATTAGTCGTTATAGTAGCTTCAGCAAGCAACCGACATGGCTACAGTCGCACGGTTGTTGTGACCGCAGAGCCAAGGTACGAACGCAAGAAAAAAGTGCACAATAGATGGAAAGTTATCATCATCGCCTTTGGAAAGAGTCCATGAGTGCAACCAAAACCCAAGGGTGGTTGTCGTGCCAAGAGACGTCATGTAGCAAACAATTAAACAGGACAGACTAAAGTGGGCCGCCAAAAGCACATATGTCATACAATGCACACAAAAATTAGTAATATTCTCAACAAACCAAATGAATGAGGGTGAATTTCACATCTCAGCCTATTACATAGGCAGCCTACTTCTTTAAAGGAAGGTATACATAGCGACTAGATTACAAGAGACGCAAAAACATCAAGTAATCTATTTCGTCTTACGACCTCGAACATGAAAACATATTATCACATATAGATTGAAGATTGTCAGAAATTTCTTGGCATTCATACATATCATCATCGTATGGGTCGTAGTCGAATTCAGCATTCCCATAAGTTTTTCTCCATTTTTCCAGCAAGCTAATACTATCTTAACCAACCCCGGACGCTTTTGAAGCCAAATAACTTGCCATTTTATGGTCAACAAGCTCAACTTCATCTTTACTACCATGATCGCCCGAATACTGAACCTTCTTTAGAGGCTTACCCTCATCATCCACAAGCACACATGTTCCCCTTCAGCTTATGATAATTTATATATAACTTGTAATTAAACTTTCAACAAATTAATTTATAAACTAAACTTATAAATTACCCAACACTTATATAAAGTGTATTCTTGCATTTTAAACATTATTTCATTATGTAAAAATATAAATTCGAATCATAAATATAGCCATTTATATTTTGTAAATCGACAAAACAACTCTAGGTGGTGATTAACATAATAACAAGTATGTAAAACATGTAAATGAATAATTAGAATGATTAGGGTTCAAGTAAACCATATGTGAGTGTAGGAAAATGAAGAACACAAGATCAAACCCTAGATATCAAACTCTAATCAAGAAAACCCTGACCTTCTTCTTGATTAAACCCTTGTTGGAATAATATCCAAGCTTCCAAATCACCTTGCTACACCTTAGATATTATATCTAAGAACCCTTGTATACTTGATACTTTGCTAGAAATCAAACTATGGATACCCTAAAACCCTTTATTTCAGCCGTGAGCTATGTGGAAGTAGAGAGTTTTGTGTGAAAGTTTACTTGCAAAATAGGAAGTGTTTAAGTCTTGCATTAGTACACTCTTTTATACTGGAGGTATTAGACAACCCTACTAGCAAAACCATGTGTTTAGGAGGTGGTAAGAGTACACTTGTGTAAGGTGCTCTCCTCCTCCCTAGGAAGGAGAGATGTGATCTTAGTGGGTGAAATAAGCATGTGTGTTATTAGAAGTGTAATTTGAATTTTTTGGTCAAGTGTTTTCCTTATAGTAGACCCTATGTGGTCTTTTGGTATAGAATTGATTTAATTTTTGGGTATTAGGTATAAAAGTGGGTATTTGTTTATGTATAAAAAGCTATATGTGCTTCCGTGTATACTTAAATGTATCTCATTACGAAACGTAGACGTTTTACGTAACCAATAAAAATAAATTATGAAAAGTTATAAATTATCCTCGTAATAATTATATAACACTTGCTTGACGCAAACTTTTCCTTGTTTGATGTCCGTTTACGTTGAATGTTGATTTTTAGTTTAGGCGATTTAACTAAACGATAAAAATTAAAAGCAAACGCGTAAAACCCTAAAAATAAATAATGGCAAGAATTGAGTCGTAAAACGACCTGAAATAACGGATTGTTACTAGAATTTTTTTTAAAGGAAGCAAACTTTGATACGGAGTAACTTTTGAAATTACACTACAAATTAGTTTATTAGAGATAAATTACAAATATAACCAAATTTTTAAAAAATTTTATACTATAATTTTTTTACAAACTTAAAAGTTACTCAATAATACGTATAAAAGTTACCTTCGGGATTAAACTTGGCGGTCAATTTCCATTGAACGGCAAATCGGGAACTAGCTACGGCTTCTACCTCATCAGAAAAACAAGCTTCGATCTCATATTCTCCATGGGTGAAAGCCACGTGGACCTCGTTACTACATATATATCTCCAGCTTCATTTACAACAACATCTTCATCATCAACTACCACTAATAACCGGATTTTCAAGCTCATACACCACCATAGACATCTCTCGTAGCGTATTTACAGCCTTGTAAACAATCATGGGTGGGACAGTGGCCGAGACTGAACCTTGTTGTTGTGGTGATGGAAGCAGGGCAGACCTTGGGGGACTCCCGGGGGTTCACGGGAACCCGACGGATGTTTGTCGTGTAATGTAATATTTTATAAAAAATCATAATTTTTTTAAAATGAACCTGGTCTCAAAAAAATTTGTCATGTAAATATTACTTAATCCTAAATTTTGGGTATTTGGATATATAAAACTTTTATCCGAAATTTCATATATCTCAATATAATGAACTTGGCTAAAATAATGGGTATAACATAAAACCGTCATCGCAAATTTCAGATATCCAAGTTTGTGATATATCAAGAAACAAATTTCTAGTTAATTTTAAAAAAAGTAATACTTGTATGAGCTCATTCTAAATTAATCTTCTAACTTACTGCTAGTTTTAATTAACCCTCTTCAAACCTGAGATTTTACTTGCTTTCTAAAAAATATAGAAATACAAAAATAATGTCCCTTCAACCTCTATACCTTAGTAAACATACGATTCGAGCCTACCCACACTATTTCTCTCGAGAATGATAATAACCCCCCGAGTCTTGCATATATTACACTACAACGGTTAGGTACACTGCCTAGGACGGTTGTAAAATGTTTGCGTTTACAACATATCCGCATCATAACTTAAGGAGCAATAATCTCGAAAGTTAATGCATATGCTTCATTTTTATATATAACAATTGGTGAAATACAACATGAAAAGTTTTAAAAGGACTTAGGGGATTACTTATTGAAAATAGATTCTTTATTTTATTAACGCATAATCAGATAATCAGCTGTTACAAAGTTGATTTTGAAATATAGTGTTTGAATTTGATATTACAATTTCATATCGCAATAATATGATAATCAGCTTTTTTTATTGTTTGAAAAATCAAATTATTCAATAACTTATTAGGTAAAATTACCAGAATAGATATTCTTATTGTATTACCAGAATAAGAATTTAACTTTTTATTATTTTTAGATCTAAATTTCTTATTTGAGTTTTACGTTTTGCTAGTAGATATGTTAGTCCTATTAAGCTAGGGGTGTTAATCGGTTTGGTTATCGGGTTGTTCAGTTAGCGTGGTTTTTTTGGTAAAATCGAACCGAACCAAAAATGGAATTTGAATTTGGCTCGGTTCTCAGGTTGACCCGAATAATCCGAATTACACTATTTTTTTTAAATATATGATTATATAAATATTTAGCAAAAAAATATCTCAAACATGAAAAGTATTTTTTTATATTAAGATAAAATTTTAGTGATCTTTTTATATGTATAAATATATATAAAAAATATATATATTCATATAAATTCGATTTTCGGTTAAGATTGTCATAATCATATCCAAACTGAAAATTGAAATTTTAGTTCGGTTCGGTGTTAGCAAATTCGTTTCGGTTTATTTTTTTGGTTCGGTTCGGTTTCGGTTTTCGGTTTATTCAGTTATTACTCATATAATGAAGACCCCTAAATTAAGCTTTTATTAATTGGGCCTAAATATTTGTAACAAACCAATGGGTCAACGGGCTATTAGAGCTCTAAGTATCATAATACTATTAACACCAAAAAGTGCAGCCACATAAGTGTCACATCATCTTTAACATTTTAACAACAACACACCAGAATACCTTCTCACTCATAACACTCCATAACACATCTTTTGGGATCCATCTTTTTCTTTCATTTACTTAAACAAACATATTTCATTAGTAAACTTAAAATTTCAAATAACATTTTTAAAAAATTAAAAAATTTAAAAAGAGATGGTTAAACCTGCTAAAAAAAATTTAGTCTAACAACCCATCTCCAGCCCACAACAACCTATTTTTAGCCCAACATACTAGGGGTGTTGATCGGTTCGGTTATCGGGTTGTTCGGCTAGTTAGGTGATTTTTTTTCAACCCGAAAACCGTAACGAACCGAAAACCGAATTTGAATTCGATTCGGTTTTCGGGTTGACTCGAATAACCTGAATTTCACTATTTATTTAAAAAATAATAATTATATAAATATTTAGAAAAAAAATTATTTCAAGTATAAAACGTGTTTTTTTATATATATTTATTTATTTATTTATTTATATGAATTCGGTTTTCGGTTCAGATTGCCAAACCCATATCCAAACCGAGAACCGAATTAATGGTTCGGTGCGGTTCGATTTTGGCAAATTCGGTTCGGTTATTTTCAGTTCAATTCGGTTTTGGTTTTCAGTTTTTTCGGTTTTTCTGCTCACCACTACAACATATCTTCTTCTTCGTTCCACCACCTGCACACACGCTGTAAGTAAGCAGGAGCAGGGGCAGTTAGCAGTTAGCAGTTAGCAGTTAGCAGTTAGCAGTGGATGGGGATCGGGTGGCGCGTCAGAGAGCGTAGAGGAGTGGTCACAAGTTATAATTGAAGAAGATGAATTCAGGTGGAGAGAGATGTGTGTGAAATAAATGATAATAAAATGAAGAACGAAAAAAAAAGCTTTATATACTATGACAAAAAAGAAGGTTTATTCAATTAAATCTTAAATTAATCTCCACCATTAGATCAAACTCAAATGGATGGTGAGGATTTGTCCCTTGGTATGTGAAGAGAAACTGGTATGCAAATGAACTTTTCTCTACTTTTATTATGAATCCGGTTTACTTAATATCTCATGAGTTAGAGAGACGATTACTACAATGATTTTTAATGCTATATTTAGATTCTTATTAGTACACTGGCAATTGTTTTTGGAAGTAGGCCTTTACTAAGTATTTGAGAATCTAAATGCATTTCATCCATCAACAATTTTCAAATAAAGTACGATGACACATTCTATACACATAGCCATTTACTATTTGAAAACAATTGTCCATTCGCCCGTTTCGCAGCCCGTTATCTTTATTCTTTATTTTTGTTTGTAATTCATTCATATCCTGCAACTTATTAGAATTAGCGGTTTAGATCTCCGAGTTTTGTTGTTGTTGTCCTTATTGTTGAAGTACCAAAATACAAATTATTGTTTAGTCACAATTCTAATAAGGTATTATTGATTGTTGTTTCCTTTTAATGATTATGTCGATCCGTTTCTATGAAGCCGAAATTACAAAGTATGATTTGTAGTCAACTTCTCGCGTTACCATAAATATGTCATACGCTAGGTGACTGTAACTCAAATGCTTTCTTTCAGGCACAATTGTACACCATTTCGAAACATTGACATGCCTAAAGGAACGTCTATATGGTGGGTAAGCATTGTCCTTGACCTCAAGTTTCCAACGGAAATAAATATAGGTCATTTTGGATTTAAATTAGTTCATAATGAGTCGAACAAAAAATAGGTCAATCATGGTTATCGAATAATATCCTTGATTGTTATATTAAAAGATGTTGGATCATATCTCTGGCAATAGTTTCTAAAACCATGTTCAACGTATTCGTTATTTTGTAAGTCATTTTCAATTACAATTCTTTTATTAGCACCTGCGAAACCCGCGATTCTATAGTCTAGTTGCTACCAATAAGAGAAGAAGCATGTTCAAAATATTAGAATTCAAACTCTCGTCGTCACGCTACAAATTGTTAGCCTATATTATGGCCCATATTAGTATATGTTTGTAATGGGCTCAAGCCCAATGTTTAGAATAATCTTGGATGTGCAAGACGTTGGTGTCACGTATGTTGATTGGTAAGAAATGCATGAGGAATTGGAGAGGGTGATGTGACCAGGTAAAGATCTCCCGTGCTATCGCATCGGAGAAGCACCCGACGCGTCATGAAATCTTTAACAGAAAAACCAAAGGAATCAAATTCAATAGTGCAATTATTATCACGAACAAGTTGACGAACGGAAATTAAAATTTTAACAATATGTGGGGTAATAAGAACATTATTTAGGTGAAGAGATTTAAAGGGAGTTGGTAAAATGATATGTCCCGTATTAATGACGGGTATAGAATGACGTCACCAACCGAATTAAAAACAGTACTAAGACTAGTGACCGAATTATTTAAATGAGAACTCGCACATGTATCCATGTTCCATGCACTTGTAGGAGGATCATGTAATGTCCCGGCAGTGAAAGCTTGAGGTAAAGTGGTTGCTTGACCCGAATTAACCGTGGACCCCCTTAAACCGGACCGAACCTATTTGGATGATGAAGACCTAGAGCAGATTGATCATGATGATTTAGAAGAACTAGACCTTAAATGGCAGGTGGCCATGCTCTATATGAGGGTAAAGCGATTATATAAGACTGGAAGAAAGTTAATCTTTAATGGCAAAGAACCTGTAGGTTTTGACAAAACCAAGGTTGAATGCTTTAACTGTCATAGAAGAGGTCATTTTGCAAGGGAATGTAGAGCACCAAGAAATCAAGAGGACAGAAATGGAGATGCAAGGTATAGGAAGAGGGACAACAATAAAAGGACTGTACCAGTGGAGTCCTCTGATGCATTGGTCATACAGGAAAATGCTTTGATTGTTCACGATGGATTGGGATATGAATGGATTTATATAGCACAAGATGAACCAACTGAATTTGCTTTCATGGCCTACACTTCAGGATCTAACATAGAGGTACAATCTTGTTCTAAAAACTATGCTAAAACATATGAAAAACTTCAAAAACAGTTTGATGAACAGAGACAAACTCTTAATAAGGCTAATCTAGAAATTGTAGCTTATCAGTTAGGCCTAGAATCTATAGAAACACAATTAATTGTTCATCAGAAAAATGAAGTTGTCTGTGAGGAAAAGATTGCAGTATTAGAATTTGAAGTAAAAGACAAAGGTAATGCTATCACTAGACTTACAAATCAGTTAGATGAAACCTTAAGAGAAAAAGAAGATTTGAAAGCTAAACTAGAACAGTTTGAAACATCTTCTAAAAACTTAAATAAACTGATTAATAGTCAATTGAGTACTAAAGATAAAACTGGTCTAGGATATGGAGATCAATTGAGTGAAAGTGATAGTGAAGTGCCTACTAGTGTCTTTGATAGTCGTTCAAGTGATGGTGATGACAATCAAACAAATGATAGGTTTAAGAAGGGTGATGGATATCATGCAGTTCCCCCTCCTCTTACTGGGAACTACATGCCACCATTAGCTGACTTATCTTTTGCAGGATTGGATGATTCTGTCTATAGGCCTACAACAAACAAGACTAGTGCTAGTACATCTAATGGTGAAGCAAGTGTCACTCAAACTAGCAACATTAGTGTAGAAATGCCTAAAGTTGATTCTGTGAGAACTAATGGAGTTATCATTGAAGATTGGGTTAGTGATGATGAGGATATATTTCAGTCTGAGGATCCACAAACAACAGTCAAACCTAGTTTTAAAAAGATTGAGTTTACTAAAGCTAGGAATGAATCTGTTAAAACTGATAAACAGGCTGACAAGCCTAAGATGGTCACTCAAAATCCTAAGGTAGATAGAAGAGATTGGAATGGCAAGTCAACTCAAAAACTAGGGTTAGGTTTTGGGTTCACTAAGAAAACTTGCTTTGTCTGTGGAAGTCACAATCATTTAATAAAAGCTTGTGATTTTCATGAAAAGAGAATGTCTAAAAAATCTGTCTTGAATGATAAGGGAAAGGGTACTGGTCATAGGGATGTTAGACCAATTTGGAACAATACTCAGAGAATCAATCATCAAAATAAATTTGTTCCAACTGCAGTCTTAACTAGGTCTGGAAGAATACCAGTTAGTACTGCCAAGAAGAATATTAATACTGCTACCCATAAAAATAGAGTGAATGTTTCAAAATAAAAAACAAATACCTTTTCTAAGTCACATTCACCTATTAGAAGGCCTTTTTATAAATCAACAGTACTTAATACCAAGATTTCAAAGGGAAAAGTTAATACTGTTAGAGTAAATAGAGTTAATACTACTGGACAAACAGCAGTTAGTACTGTTGAGGGAAATGGGGTCACTGCTGTGAAGGCCTTAGCAGGTTGTGTTTGGAGACCTAAGAAAACTGATTTAAACAATGTCTCCAAAGACAATAGTGGATCATGGATCTCAAAAAGAGTAAATTATATTGATCCACAAGGCAGACTCAAGTCAGTAGTGGCTTGGGTCCCCAAGAGAAACTAACTCTCTTATTTTTGTGCAGGGGAATCCACAACAAGCTTTAAAGTACAAAGGAATGTTTGACAGTGGATGCTCCAGGCATATGACAGGGAACAAAGCCTTACTTACTGACTATTAAGATATTGATAGAGGTTTTGTTGCCTTTGGTGGAAGTACTAGAGGTGGTAAGATAACAGGCATTGGTAAGATAAGAACTAATAATATAGACTTTGAATATGTGTTTTTTGTGAAGAAACTAAAGTTTAATCTTTTCTCTGTCTCACAAATGTGTGACAAGAAAATAATGTTCTTTCATGAAATGATTGTCTTGTTTTGTCCCTAATTTTTAGTAATTGATGAAAGTCAAGTACTGCTTAGAGTCCCAGGCAAAACAATATGTACAGCTTTGATTTAAAGAATGTTGTTCCTTCTGGAGATTTAACTTGTTTATTTGCAAAAGCCACAATTGATGAGTCTAATCTATGGCACGGAGTGGGTATGTGAATTAAACAAATGATAAACTTGTGAAGGGAAACCTCGTCAGAGTCTTCCTTCTAAGACTTTTGAATTTATGACCCTACTTGTGTGTTGTCAGAGGGAAAGCCTAACATAAAGGCTCCCTGAAAGGTCAAACTTGTGAGCTCTATCAGCCAACCTTTACAGATGTTGCATATGGATTTATTTGGTCCAACATCTGTAAGGAGTATCAACCATAAGACCTATTGTCTTGTAGTGACTCATGACTTTAACAGGTTTAGCTGGGTTTTCTTCATAGTCACTAAGAGTGAAACAAGTAGGATTCTTAAATTTTTTATAACAGAATTAGAAAACTAATTAAACCATAAAGTTAAAGTAATCAGGTCTGATAATGGGACAAAATTCAAAAACAGGGAAATGGATGAATTATGTGGGCAAAAAGGGATAAAAAGAGAATATAGTGTTGCCAGAACTCCACAAAAAAATGGAGTTGCTAAGAGAAAGAACAGGACCCTGATTGAGGCAGCTAGATCTATGCTAGCAAAGTCACTTCTACCTACTATATTTTGGGCTAAAGCAGTTATTACTGCTTGCTATGTCCTGAATAGGGTTTTAGTAACCAAGCATTCATCAACAAGACACCTATTATGGAACTTATTATTGGCAGACCACCAAGCATAAGTTTTATGAGACCTTTTGGATGTCCTATCACTATCCTAAACACCCTCGACCCTTTAGGAAAATTTGATAGGAAGGATGAAGAAGGATTTTTAGTTGGGTACTCTGTAAATAGCAAGGGTTTCAGGGTATTTAATACTGAAACCAGAAAAGTTGAGAGGAATCTGCATGTAAACTTTTTCCTTGAAAATAGCCAAATGTTGCAGGACATAGGACCTAACTGTCTTTATGTATTGATTCCTGAAAAATTTCTTGTTATCAATTCAGTTACTACAGGGAATCAAACTAACAAAAATACAGGTCAACAAGAAACTAATGGTGATACAGGTTTAAAGAAAAATGTTTATGCTGGACATACTAAAGAAGAGAATGTGTCTACTCAATAATATATTGTGTTCCCATTATGGTCTTCTATCTCTTCAAGCTACAAGAGCTCAGATGACAAGGCTGGAGATGATACAGCTGATCATGATGCTGGTAAAAAGAATGTACAAGAACCAGCAAGTGAGTATGATCAAGCCTTGAAGAATGTTATTGACAGGATGAGGAATCAAGAGAAGGAGGCTACAGAGCAATCAGATGCTGTTAGAAAAGAGTTTAAAGCACAATGTAATAGCCAGCTTCTTCAAGAGAAGGTTACTAGAGCCAGCAGTACTAACAGTTTTAATACTGTTAGAACACCAGTTAATACTGCTAACGTATTCAAGGATGTTAATACTGCTAGTGCATCAAGAACTTTCAGTCATCCACATGATCCTCTAATGCCTGAATTGGAGGATACTGCTGAAATGTAAAGAACTGGCATTTTGGTAATGCCTATGATGATGATGACTTGGAAACTAACAATTATTCTTATGCTGATGAGGGTGTGGGTGCAGAGGCTGATTTCAACAACATGGAACCTTCCACTGTTATCAGTCCTATTCCCACAACTAGAATACACTCTATTCATCCTAAAGCTCAGATTAAAGGAGATCCAAAGTCGGCAGTTCAAACAAGGGGCAAGATTAAAAAGAGTTCTAGAGAACATGCTATGATTAGCTACATCCAAAAGAAGAGAAGGACAAATCACAAAGATTTTCAGAACTGCTTATTTGCTTGTTTCCTTTATCAACATGAACCCACAAAGATAACTCAAGCCCTTGATGATGAAAGTTGGGTTGAAGCAATGCAAGAGGAGTTGCTTCAGTTCAAGATTCAGAAGGTTTGGACTCTAGTTGGCTTACCTTATGGCAAAAAGGCTATTGGTACAAAATGGGTGTATAGAAATAAGAAAGATGAAAGGGAAATAGTAGTAAGGAACAATGAACTTTCATGTGTACCAGATGGATGTTAAAAGTGCTTTTCTCTAATACACTATTGAAGAGGAGGTATATGTTTTCCAACCTCCAGGTATTATGGATCCAGAATTTCCAGAAAAAGATTACAAAGTGAAGAAGGCCTTATATGGTCTACATCAAGCTCCTAGAGCTTGGTATGTGACACTTTCTACCTATCTGCTGGATAATGGATTTCACAGGGGACAAATTGACAAGACTTTGTTCATAAAGAGACTCAAGGGTGATATTCTGCTAGTTCAAGTATATGTAAATGACATCATCTTTGGTTCCACTAAGAAGTCTTTATGTGATGAGTTTGAGCAGATAATGCACAACAGATTTCAAATGAGTTCAATGGGAGAACTTACTTTCTTCTTGGGTTTACAAGTCAAGCAGAAAGAGAATGGGATCTTCATAATTCAGGACAAGTATGTTGGAGAGATCCTGAAGAAATTTGGCCTTTTGAGTATAAGGTCAGCCAATACTCCTATGGAAACACACAAGGATTTAACAAAAGATGAAGATGGTGAGGATGTTGATGTTCATTTATACAGATCAATGATTGGGTCATTGATGTATCTTACATCCTCAAGACCAGATATTATGTTCTCAGTTTGTGCATGCTCAAGATTTTAAGTTCAGCCAAAAGTTTCCCATTTGCATGCAGTAAAAAGAAGCTTTAGATATCTAAAAGGTCAACCCAAATTGGGCCTTTGGTATTCTAAGGACTCTCCCTTAATATTGGAAGCTTTTTCTGACAGTGACTATGCATGTGCCAGCTTGGACAGGAAATCCACAACAGGAGGTTGTCAATTTCTTGGTTTAAGGTTAATCTCTTGGCAATGTAAAAAAGCAGACTGTGATGGCTAACTCAACTACTAAAGCTGAATATATTGCTGCTTCTCACTGCTGTGGTCAAGTGCTTTGGATCCAAAATCAGATGTTAGATTATGGATATAATTTAGTAACCGAAGATTCATTGACAATGACAGTGGCTAATGGTTATCAGAATCCCAGTCTATCATTCTAAAACAAACATATCGAGATTAGGCCACATTTCAATAAAGACTCTTAAGGAAGAGACTAATTAAATGGACAAGATTCATACAAATCATAATGTTGCAGATCTTCTCACTAAAGCCTTTGATTCAAAGAATGGATGCAAGAACATGTATCTTCAGACTGAAGTGTGTGAAATGTCAGACATCTAGGAAAATCAAAAGAGGTCGGGACACTAAGATACCTCAGTCTGGTGGTCCCCCTAAAAGGTTGGTAATGAGGCTGTCCATAAGGAGTTGGGTGAGAGAATGGAAAGGGCTGCCACTACTGCTTCTAGCTTAGAGGCAGAGCAGGACAGTGGTAACATAAACCAAGACCCAATTCATGGCAACACTTAATAAGCTAAGTCCTTAAGGAATTGGCTCAGGTAGTGGTCCCAAGTGCCAAGAAACCATATTGGGGATGTAGATGCTCAAACTAGGTTTGAGGCTGCATCTAAAAGTCCACTGACCCACCTCTCTCAAGAGTTAACACACTTGGAAGTGGGGTGGACAGAATGAAACTAATGAAATTGATGGCACATTGTACAAATTTGTCTGAATTGGTGAGAAAAAGAATAGAGAGATTTTGTGAGCTGAAAAACAGAAAGAGAGATGTGTGATAAAAACAGAAAGAGTGCATTGGTGAGCAAAAAGAATTGAGAGATATCGTGAGTATAAAACCAGAAAGAGAGATAGTGAGATTCTAAATTGGTAATGAGAATGCTTGCTGGAACAAGATTGGAGTTGATACTGCTTGGCATAAACTTAATATTGCCAGTATTAAGTTAGTACTGCTAGGCATATCTTACTACTGCTGGGCAAAGTTAGCACTGATAGGCTTAGAGTTAGTACTGCTAGGCTAATATTAGTACTGCTGGATGACCGTTAGTACTGTTTGAGGCATAACAGATTTTCATTAATTCTTTATAGCCGTTGAGATATTTTCGCCAACTGCCTTGCTTATAGCCTATAGGGTTTGACTAATTGGAGAATTCATGATATTTCTATAAAAACATAATATTTCTTCAAGATAAGTACAAATCTTTTTCAATCGATCCAATTAAAAACCTTATAAAATCTCTCTTATCTCAATTACCTCTACAAAACACTTATACTCTCTCCCACGACCATATCCCAGAACCTTAATTCACTTTATCCTTCTCAAATGGCGAGTTTAGAATTTTGCGACAAGCATAACATGGTTGCTTACTTAGAAAAGTCAGAAGGAAGTGAGAGGTTTCATTAAATCATAGATTTTCTCAGTGCAAGTCACATTCAGTATGCCCTCACTGAAAGCCCAACCCTTTATGCTTTTCTTATAGACCAATTTTAGCAAACTGCTGCCTTAAGCACACTTGAGGATGGAGTTGTGGGTATTACTGCTACCATAGATAGGACGGTCAAGGTATTGGTTAGTGAGGCCTCCATTAGAAGACATCTCAAGATTGACGATTCTGAAGGTCTTAGTACTCTCCCTACTTAAGAAATTTTTGAGCAATTGGCTCTTATGGGGTATGTAACTACTTTTGATAGCCTAACTATTCAAAAGGGACATTTTTATCCTCAGTGGAAATTCTTCATACATACCATTCTCCACTGTTTAAGTCCTAAGAAGACTGCTTGGGAGCAGTCTAGTAGCAATATAGCTACTGCTATCATCTGCCTGGCAACAAACAGAACTGTTAAATTTTCCAAATTAATTTTTGATGCCATGGTAAAGAATTTGGAAAGCCCACACAAGTTTTTTATGTATCCCAGATTCATACAAATCTTTTTGAACAAACACCAAAGACTTCTTTTTTCCCATACAAGAACACATCCTACTCATATCCTTACACACAAACTGTTCAGCAACATGAAAAGAGCCTCCAAGGGATATTCTGGGGGTGATTACTCCATTATTTGACACAATGCTAGTTCAGCATCAGGATGAAGAACCATCTCTCCAAACTACACCTGAATCATCACCTTCTAGAATAACATCTTCACCATCCTTATCACCCCAATACACCCTAATCAATGCCCCATCAACCTCACAGCCACCTGTTACTGAGGAGGCTGCTTCAATGTTCCATGAATCACCTCTCCAAAGTGTTCATTCACTTGGACGTGATGAGGGTAGTCTATCACTTTATGAATTAACGGTTCTGTGTACCTCTTTATCCAAGAAAGTGGAGAGTTTGGAGTCTGAATTAAAAGATACCAAACAAACCTACAATGCTGCTCTCACAAAGCTTATCAAAAGAGTGAAGAAGTTAGAGCAGACTGTGAAGACAAGCCAATCTAGAAAAAGGGCAAGATTGGTTCTTTCTGATGATGAAGAAGTTTAAGAGGATCCTTCCAAACAGGGGAGAGTAATTACAGAGATTGATCAAAATCCTTCTATTTCATTGGTACAGGATGAATGAACTACATGGTTTTAGGAGGATGCAAAGATTCAGGAGAAGAATAGTGCTGATACTGAGATACTCCTAGAAGAAGAGCCTACTGAGCTTGTGGAAGACTTTGGTAGTGGCGAAAAGGGTGAAAAAGAGATTAGAATTGCTGATGTTCCAGATAGTACTGCTAGTGTAATTCCTGAAATTAGTACTGCCATTCCTGAAAGACAAGTGTATATCAGAAGAAGTGTAGAAAAGAGAAAAGATAAAGGAAAAGCTATTATGAAAGAAGATGAACTTGTTCAGAAGAAGTCAAAGAAGCACCTGGAGCAAGAAAGACTTGGGTATGAAGAAGCTATTAGACTGCAAGAACAACTCAATGAAGAAGAAAGATAAAAGATTGCAAGGGATGCAGAAATAGCCAAACAGTTGTAAGAAGAAATTAATAAAGCAAGACAAGAACAAAAGAAAGCTGAAGCAGATCCAGCACATGATATTGATTGGAGTGATCCTGCTGTGATAAGATATCATACACTTCAAAATAGACCATTCTATGTGGTTGAATCAAAGAAGAACATGTGTATGTATTTGAAGAATCAGGGAGGATACAAGATGAGTCACTTCAAGGGAATGAGCTATGAAGATATTAGGCCTATATTTGAAAGAGTGTGGGATTAAAATCAGGATTTTGTACCTAAGGATTCTGAAATTGAAAAAGAAGTTATGAAGAGGCCAGGATTTGGTCTTCAATAAGAAAGCTTTAAGAAAGCTGGAGGAAGTAGGAAGAAAACACTTACTAGGAAAAGAGCAGGAGAAAATCAAAGTGAAGAATGTGCTAAAAGACAGAAGACAAAGTATGAGAAGGAGAAGGAAGAACTTAGGTTAAGTTTAAAGATAACTCCTGATGATGACAGTGAAGTATACTATAAGCCACTATCCAGAAAATATCCTATTGTGAGTTAGGAATATCAGCTGCTAGGAAAGAAAGGAGCTAAAGATATGGAGGTTTGCAAATTAACCAGAGCTTATGGAAGTTCAAGCTATCATGGAGACATACAAGCCTTCTTAAGAAGACTTGACAGGCAAGACTTGAATGACCTTTACAGTTTAGTTCAGGAAAGGTTTCAAGATTATTATCTTGAAGGACATGATTTGTTACTTTGGGGAGATCTAAAGATGATATTTGATCCAGATGAAAGCAATGAACTATGGATGAATCAACTGGATTGGAAATTGATGAAATGGAAATTGTATGAAAATTGTGGAGTTCACACTATGTTTATTTATGATACACCTATGGAGATTAATATGCTAGTAGAAAAGAAGTACCCTCTGATCAAGGAAATATTGAAGAAGATGTTGAGTTTGCAGTTAGAAGCTGAAGAAGAAAGTACTATGGCATTTAAGCTTATCAAGTTCTTCAAATCATTACTTGAAGAATAAAAGAGTGTTTGGAAGAATCCTCTCAGAGCCAAAAAGCTATAATCCAAGAAACTTGATGATTTGGAGATAAATCACAAGTTTAGGGGAGGATTGTTAGGATTCAGAGCTTCTATACTTAGTACTGTTAGTTAGTTAGTTAGTACTGCCAGTACATTGTTAGTACTGCCAGTATACTTAGTACTGTTGGATAAATAGTTAGTACTGTTAGTTATATAGTTAGTACTGCTAAAGTGATATGCAGGAGTTATATTAGGAATAGATATGCATGATCACTTGACACGTTTTGTAAGCCCATTAGGGTTTTCCTTAGTGTATAAAAGGAACCCTACGACATAGTTAGAGATATAAGTTTTCATAGTTATTCTGTAACCTAGGCAGAATATTTGCAATCAATATATATTCAAAGTTTAGTATACATTGTTCTTCTTAGTATTACAAGTTAGATTCCGCATAACTTGTAGTATTCATAATCATAGTTTCTCATATAGTTAGTTTGAATTTATTCAAGTTAACTAAGCCTTAACAAGCTAAGAAGATCTATTCTTTGGGACTCACAGTTGCTAGCCCTTTTTGGATTGCAAAGCCAATACGTTTAAAAATCACATCCGTTAACATTGCTACGCATAATCCGTTGAAGTCGGTTGAGTAGCTCCATCGCCTCCGGTGCAAGGAAACCAAAAGTATCAAATGCAAAATGAATAAACACGTGTTGATTTTCAATGCATGCTTTCTCGTGTTTTGTCACTTAGCACGAGGCGGCTTTCAAAGCAGCCTGACCCGCTGTAAAACCCCTACTACTTAACCCCACGAGAGGAGACACCCTGGTCAAATCCACGCACGCATGTTTCCCTCTAACCCATCCAAAAGCCAAAACGTCAGTCGGTCTGAGTGTGGATCTTCCTTCCGACAGGTCAGTTAAAAAGTTCACATGTGCTTCTTTCTTGGCGGAGATCCCGGCACACCAACATATGTCAAAAAGGATGTCCCTAACCATATCGTGTCGGTATTTGAATCCTGAGAGCTTTTTACAATGAACCGCATGTTTTCCAAAAGAATCCAAACATGCCTTACGACAAACAGGACATATCGCATCAACCGGAAATAATAAAAACTTCACAGGATCTTTCATTAGTTTAAGGTATTTTAGTGTGTGATGTGAGTCACGACAGTACTCAGATGACAAACTAGCTCAAATTTCTATAATAACATGTCGAATAATATTACAATAAGGGTTTTTCTAATATGTGCCATAGGGGCACATGATAAGGAGAGACAAGAGCTGATGTGTCAGCTCCTGATTGGTCAGCAGGTAACATTTTTGTCCCCTCAAAAGCTGACCAATCATTTACTGACCAATCAGAAGCTGACACATTAGCTCTTGTCTTCTCCTTATCATGTGCCAACGAGGCACATTTAGAAAAGGCCTAAATTTTTAAGTAAAATATAAAACGAGTGGCTGTCAAGGACGCCGCCTAAAAAATGATTCTCAAAAGGATATGATGTTGGTTCATTGACCTACCCACATGGCTTTTTCCTTTTTTTATTTGAAAAGGACTACAGATTTTGATACCACAAAAAGCCAAAGTGTCACCAACTGCTTACATTGGCCCACCAACTGCTTATTTTATTTCCTTAAAAAGTATGTAATCATTCATTTCCAATTCTCAAGAAATAAGTAGCAGCAATGACAACTGAAGAAACTGTCACTCAAACTATCTACAAAAATAGGTCCCCACCTACACAAATTATATTCACGTTATTTATTTTTATGTATCTAAACATGCAAAATCATGTGTCACTTTGCTAATGCTACATTAACATTTTTCTTTTTGATATTATTATCGGTACCATCTGACTCATTAAAAAAATATTAAAATAATGTAAAACATTCTCTTTGTCTTTTTTTTACACAGTGCAATACATTTTTTTATTAGCTTATGTTCTATACTGTTTGACAATTTAATACTTTATCAAACTTTATATTTTTTGTTCCGCACTTTACGGCGTGCCAAATCGTATTGACGTATGCTTAAAGCCACGATTCCCGATGCTTTAAGTGTAATAAGGTATCACGAAGACTGCAAACATCACAACATGAACGTCATATTAACTTTATCTCTCTACAACATTCTTCACAACCAAACTAGTGTAAAACAATCTTCTTCACAATATTTTTTTTTTGCATTTCTATTTTTTTTTATAAAACTACATTTAAGTTTCATTATTAATTAAAAAAACACTTTAATAAAAGTTCAAATATTGTAAGAATACATATTAATGTTCATTTATCGCACGTCAAATGTGTTTCACTAAGTCGTCTTTAAAATTTATTCGGAACCGCTTACGGACAATGAAAATACAACGCATTATCAGCCACATCCTGAACAATGCGTGTGAATAGTGATCGGCTCATCCTGAGCCGCTTACGAAATCATTTTTCGTTATACATTGAGTTTTAGGAGAAGTAAACGGTCACTAGACAATCATTAGCACCAATCTCCATCTATCGCGTTTCGATAAGTCGGGGTTTAGGGATTGTAGAAATGGAAGCTTGATAAATCGTAAGGGCCTCCTTTAACAACTTTAGATCGATACTACTAACTTCATCGTCCGAGGATGTAAATAAATGGATCAAAATTCATTTGTTTTAGATGAGACGCGTAGAGTGTATAAGAAATAATGTGTTTGAATTTGAAAATAAAAAGGAAAAGTTAAGGTATTTGTAGGAATAAAATAAATATAAAGTTTAAAAAAGTTTTTTTTGATAAAATACTAGGATTGTTTTAAACCGTAGGGTATGTCTTTTATTTCTTACTCCTCCAAACGACGCGGTAGAAATTAAATCCGAATCCTCCCACATTTTCATATGAGACTCATCGGGGTGGAGAGGCGTAATACGAGAGGACTCGTCCAACCTTGGGTTGATCGGGTTGTCTGACCCTCTATAACTGATAGTCTAACTTAAATCTATGGTTTATAATCATTTATAACAACTTGAAAGTTAAATTACTAACTTAAATCTATGGTTTATATAAATTTATAAATAAAATAGTTAATGTATTAAGCAAAACTTACTGGTATATCGATGTCTATCTCAAGTGCTCGTCTCACATGTCCACAATACTTTAGTTTTGACTAATAACATGTTTACTCATTAAACGATACATAATATGTTTTCTAAGAGCACAAAGTAATGTAGCTCAAACCGGCTTGAGTAAATTTGTCACTTTAACGTCACATAACACACTTAACTCATCTTTCATAACTTGAGCCGGTTTTTCTTTTTGATTGATAAGAATCTGTTCTCGTGACCCGTTTCCTTGATTTTGACTGGCTAAAAGTGGCTTCGGGGTCAAAAGGCGTATGTGGTGTGTTAGCTGATGTCCTGTGAATAGTTTGTGCAGTTCGTCAAAGAATGGGAATGAACGGGTTCTGATGTCTCCTTCCCCTGATTTAAGAATTAAAAATTAGACCATAAAACATCTTTTTAAGATAGATATATGAACAATAAGGAAGATAATTTGTACACCATAAAGACGTACTCTTCTTAAATATTTCTTTTCCTAGCCTTTTACACATACTCATGTATTCTTATTCACAGTGATCAGATTATCAATGTATCTAACATACGCAATTTCAATATTTGAGATTGTGGCAAACAATCCGCCTGCAGTTTTGAGGAATTGCAGAAACGAAATTTCAAAATGACGATTGGATGTGCTTTAAAGTAACTACTATGTAATTATAATCAAATAATCCGGTGTAATAAAATGTCCACCAAAAATAGTGTGTTTGGATATAACACATAAGACCAAAATACTCTTACTGTGACTAGTGTCGTTTTCCTCCTTTCTAAACCCGCCTTACCTGTCCTGACCACACTTACTATTCATCTTATCATAAACAACAAAATAATTGTACATAATCAAAAAGTTTTTGAGTTGGCCAACCTGTTTCGACTGTTACAAACCAGAAATTTACAAAATATCCAAAGCTTACATAAAAACCAAATTTAATGCTTTGTTTTTCTGTAATTTATGAGTTACCGGAAGTACTATATCTGTACTGAATGGTTTTTTAGTACGTTACGTTTTGTTTATTTCAATTTCTCTATATGGTTTTTTCAGGTAAGTCACTTTATGTTTCAAGTTCTCTATATGTAGTTTCACACAACCAGTAAAAGCATGTGTAGGTGTGTACTTTCTTTAATATTTTGTTTAGCTATTATGTTTGGACCTATACGATCTAAAATGAAGCTATTCAGATTACTAATGACAATGGTACAGGTTTGTGCAGGTTGGATAACGGGCAATGGCCAGAAATCAGAATGCATAAGTTCAAATAGGTCGGGTAACTTATGTATTCTCCATGTTAGACATGCTTATGGTTTTCAAGTGCTACCTCCTCTTTGTCTGCCTTTCACTTCTAAAAAATTTAACCCATTCTGACCCATATCTTATAAACTCACTACTTTCGACGTAAAATGCTTTTGATCATCCTAACGGCGATGCCCGTTTACCTACTCTATCTTTGCAAATTTGTGCTCTTCATTGACTAATATGGCTTATTTTCAACCTCAAAGTTTATTTATTTCAACTACTAATATGTGTGATTAATCAATGCAGAGACTTGAGGAAACAAAAATGATCAGTACATGCAACAGAACTTCAAAGGTTAGAATACTCACAACTCATGGCATAATATTTTTCTGATATATATTACAGTAAATTTTCAGGCGTCGAAGTAAAAAACTACCCAAATCTACCCATTTTTAGTAAATGGATTGAAATTGTCACTGCATTTATCTATTTAAAATGTCTTAATGTTATGCAACATTCAAAATTTTGTAGGTAGCGAAATCCTCTTCTATGGATTTTCTTTTTCACCACTGTTGTATTGATCTTCAAATAATAGATTGCTCATTACGGGTGTTTGGGATTTCTAATAACAACGTGTTGCAAGGACCGGAGACAAATATTGTGCATAATTTTATTTATTCATTGTGTGTAAGTAGTATAAAAAAAACTAAATCTATCAAATTATTATCAGCCTGGCTACTTTTATAAATGGATTCTTATAAGCGGTCACGAGGCTCATTATCAAGTAGTACATGTAATTGTTAGCCTATATTATGGCTCATATTAGTATATGTTTGTAATGGGCTCAAGCCCGATGTCTAGAATAATCCCGGGGATTGTATTTATGTACCGATATCAAGATGTTAATGAGATATGAAAACATTCCCCACTTACATGGTATCGAGTCAAAACTAGATCCTAAACCCTAATTCACAGCCGATCTCCAAAACCTCAACAATCGTTTATTCCGACGTGCAAAAGGTCACGTTATTGTGCTTAGGTCACAAGGTTTCTTTATTCGTGAAAGGTCGTGATCGTGTGTTCTTCGTGCTTAGGTCACGAGGCTGTTATCGTCGTGCAAGGTCACGCGGTTGATTTATCGTGCAAGGTCACCAGTTGTTATCTTTGTTTTTGTTGCTACGTGCACACAGTAACCACAACATATTTGTTTTCCTTTGTTTTTGATACATCTCTTACCACGGACGAATTGCTTGTCACAATATTGGACAAAGTGTGGTTCAATAAAACAATGAATAGTTGTGGTGATTCTAAGCAGCCTACTACGATTGCTAATACCCACCATACTGTTACCATACCACATCTAACTAATCCAGACTAGTGCTAGTCTATAATACTAATGGCCCATCTGATCTGGCCCAATATACTACCTTTTCCCAGCACCGGCCCAACCTTATACCCCCTTTATACCTGTTATGCCAGCCCACACACTTAACATTCCACCTGGTTTCTCCATGCCGGCCCAACCGACTACACAGGCCCAGATTGGTTATCAGGTTGTGGGTCTAGCCCAATAGGTTCGGTCCGGTTTAAGGGGGTCCACGGTTAATTCGGGTCAAGCAACCACTTTACCTCAAGCTTTCACTGCCGGGACATTACATGATCCTCCTACAAGTGCATGGAACATGGATACATGTGCGAGTTCTCATTTAAATAATTCGGTCACTAGTCTTAGTACTGTTTTTAATTCGGTTGGTGACGTCATTCTATACCCGTCATTAATACGGGACATATCATTTTACCAACTCCCTTTAAATCTCTTCACCTAAATAATGTTCTTATTACCCCACATATTGTTAAAATTTTAATTTCCGTTCGTCAACTTGTTCGTGATAATAATTGCACTATTGAATTTGATTCCTTTGGTTTTTCTGTTAAAGATTTCATGACGCGTCGGGTGCTTCTCCGATGCGATAGCACGGGAGATCTTTACCTGGTCACATCACCCTCTCCAATTCCTCATGCATTTCTTACCAATCAACATACGTGACACCAACGTCTTGCACATCCAAGATTATTCTAAACATTGGGCTTGAGCCCATTACAAACATATACTAATATGGGCCATAATATAGGCTAACATTTTGTAGCGTGACGACGAGAGTTTGAATTCTAATATTTTGAACATGCTTCTTCTCTTATTGGTAGCAACTAGACTATAGAATCCGCGGGTTTGCAGGTGCTAATAAAAGAATTGTAATTGAAAATGACTTACAAAATAACGAATACGTTGAACATGGTTTTAGAAACTATTGCCAGAGATATGATCCAACATCTTTTAATATAACAATCAAGGATATTATTCGATAACCATGATTGACCTATTTTTTGTTCGACTCATTATGAACTAATTTAAATCCAAAATGACCTATATTTATTTCCGTTGGAAACTTGAGGTCAAGGACAATGCTTACCCACCATATAGACGTTCCTTTAGGCATGTCAATGTTTCGAAATGGTGTACAATTGTGCCTGAAAGAAAGCATTTGAGTTACAGTCACCTAGCGTATGACATATTTATGGTAACGCGAGAAGTTGACTACAAATCATACTTTGTAATTTCGGCTTCATAGAAACGGATCGACATAATCATTAAAAGGAAACAACAATCAATAATACCTTATTAGAATTGTGACTAAACAATAATTTGTATTTTGGTACTTCAACAATAAGGACAACAACAACAAAACTCGGAGATCTAAACCGCTAATTCTAATAAGTTGCAGGATATGAATGAATTACAAACAAAAATAAAGAATAAAGATAACGGGCTGCGAAACGGGCGAATGGACAATTGTTTTCAAATAGTAAATGGCTATGTGTATAGAATGTGTCATCGTACTTTATTTGAAAATTGTTGATGGATGAAATGCATTTAGATTCTCAAATACTTAGTAAAGGCCTACTTCCAAAAACAATTGCCAGTGTACTAATAAGAATCTAAATATAGCATTAAAAATCATTGTAGTAATCGTCTCTCTAACTCATGAGATATTAAGTAAACCGGATTCATAATAAAAGTAGAGAAAAGTTCATTTGCATACCAGTTTCTCTTCACATACCAAGGGACAAATCCTCACCATCCATGATCTAATGGTGGAGATTAATTTAAGATTTAATTGAATAAACCTTCTTTTTTGTCATAGTATATAAAGCTTTTTTTTTCGTTCTTCATTTTATTATCATTTATTTCACACACATCTCTCTCCACCTGAATTCATCTTCTTCAATTATAACTTGTGACCACTCCTCTATGCTCTCTGACGCGCCACCCGATCCCCATCCACTGCTAACTGCTAACTGCTAACTGCTAACTGCCCCTGCTCCTGCTTACTTACAGCGTGTGTGCAGGTGGTGGAACGAAGAAGAAGATATGTTGTAGCGGTGAGCAGAAAAACCGAAAAAACTGAAAACCAAAACCGAATTGAACTGAAAATAACCGAACCGAATTTGCCAAAATCGAACCGCACCGAACCATTAATTCGGTTCTCGGTTTGGATATGGGTTTGGCAATCTGAACCGAAAATCGAATTCATATAAATAAATAGATAAATATATATATATAAAAAAACACGTTTTATAATTGAAATAATTTTTTTTCTAAATATTTATATAATTATTATTTTTTAAATAAATAGTGAAATTCAGGTTATTCGAGTCAACCCGAAAACCGAATCGAATTCAAATTCGGTTTTCGGTTCGTTACGGTTTTCGGGTTGAAAAAAAATCACCTAACTAGCCGAACAACCCGATAACCGAACCGATCAACACCCCTAGTATGTTGGGCTAAAAATAGGTTGTTGTGGGCTGGAGATGGGTTGTTAGACTAAATTTTTTTTAGCAGGTTTAACCGGGTCAAACGGGCAAATAGTCCAAATTTTTGGTTTATACGTTTTCAAACTTTTTTATCCATTTTATACATTTTTTTAACGTTCTGTACGTTTTCGCACGCTATCGCTCGTATTCGCACATTTTCCTACGTTTTCTACGTTCTTGTACGTTTTTATACTTTTTGTACATTTTCATACTATTTTTTACGTTTTCAACGTTTTTATACGTTTGTGTAATTTTTTTATAAAAAAAACTTTACCCCTACATTACTTTTTACATGCAAGTAATTTTACTCTCAAAGTTCACCTATTTAAATTTTTTTTTATCCCACCCAGTTTTATTTACAGATTCACCCAAAATCCTCAATAAACTTATATCACCCGATAAATCCCCAAATCATTCACCCAAATCAACGCCCAAATCCTCATACTCAGTTGCACCAAAATCGCCATTATCTACCACCAATTCACAACGACAACTTCCACCACCAACCGCCGCATACGCCACGACACTCAACCAACTTTCTCAATCGAAAAGGTATCTTCTTCAATTAGGTTTCATAATTGTTATATAGCTTGATTATTATATATAATCTCATTTTATAGTGATTTTGATAGTGGTCTGATAAAATGATTGAAGCAATGTTTGTTTAATATGTGTGCATTTTTTAGTGTGTCCGCAAGTGTTTGATAAAATGTTTTAGTGAAAGCATTAGTAGTTGTGGCCCAAGTGTTTGATAAAATGCTTCAAAGAAAACATTATGTTGTGACTGGATCGATGTGCTTTCAAGTGGAATTAGGTCGTAATTTGAAGTTGCGGTTGAGTGATTCCAACTCGTTAACAGCTGTTAGCAGCCGGAATTTTAACAGCCGGGATTTTCCACATCGTCAGCCGATTTATAAAGAGGCTGTAAGTTCACATCTTGTATTGGATTGTGCTTTTGGAGGTGTTCGTATACTTATGGTACAAAAGTGTGTTTACATGATAATCAAGTAATCAAAACCTGAAGCACTAGAAATTTATATTACTAATGCAGGTGAAAGCCGTTTGTTGAGGTCGATATTGGCGGGTCAATCAACTTTCTTAATCCCTGAAGTATTTTTAGGTAATAATGTCGAAAGTGGCCACACAGAATGCTAAGTACAGCTGCAATCTCAAAGGTTTGTTATTTTATTTTTGAGTTTTAGTTCTCACCATTGTCTTAGTTATATTTGTAGCGCTTGATTAAGCTTGTTTTGACATAAAACTGAAAGATTAATCAGCTTTCATGTGACCTTCATAGATTTAGCGATTCTAGTGGTAATGGAACAATAAGTGTAGCCTTTAGGGTACTGCCACAATTCAACTGAAGAACTCATGCCTTCATTAATGGAACAGAAACTATGGTTGTTTATATATCTTCTACTTAGAGGGAGTGTGTGTTTATTTGCATATATGGGTTCTTCTTTGCTGTAAATTCATTATTGTTATTTAGTGTGGAAAAGCTAGGGAAGTGGCTTTCTATGGATGAGTACAACCTGAATCACTCACTTTACAAGATAAGAACATTATAAGTACTTTAAATGACTAATTCTAATCACAAGGTATTATAAGGTGATGCCCTATTTAGAGAATGAAATTGACAATGACGAGTCATAAATTAAAGGTCTGATGTCAAGTTCAACCAATAGTTTCAGTAAATGGACAACCAATTACTTTGATTTTTATACCTCTAAGTTAAATAACATATTAGTTGGCGATGAAGTGATTTTTAGATCTTCGGGAAGACATTCATATGTACACTTTAAAACACTTTTAAAATTTGATTTGTTTCTAGTTTATACTTTTGCTCGTATAGCATATTATGTATGTTCTTAGACTCGAATTTTCTTCATGTTGCCAGATATTCCAGCAGCTATCCAATGATAATGTTGCTGCCGTTGTGGCACCTTCTGTGAGCATACTAGAAGCGCACAGTGGTTTATTAATAGGATTGCAGTTTGAAGCAAGATCTAGAGACCCATCTGGATATAACTAATACTGACATGAAAGATGCTTCTGATCCCAATGATAGTGAGAAATAGTCACAAAAGGATAATGATCCTCCGATCGCATTACCAGCCCGGCGTCAAGCATATAAAGATAGCTTACAACAAGGAATTGTTGATCCCAGTATCATTGATGTCACCTTTAATGATTTTCCATATTATTCAAGGTATGACCACTGACTCACTTTCTATCTATCTTGTGCTGATTGGCCTTTTTGTTATGTTTCCTCTATACATGTTTACTCAGTGAATTTGAATAAATTATATCTAAGGTATGCCTCGGATCCGCCTTCATTTGTGCCACAAGATACTCGTATCTGGTTCAGCAGGTATCTTAATGCACGAACTCCTGAAACTTTTTTGTATTTCACAAGCTAGATTGTTATTAAGATAATTTGATTTTTCTAATCATATACCACCCACTAATTTTTATTATTCTCTATAACATACCAGGCATCAGGTGCTAAGGAAGTTAACACTACAATAAAGGAGAGTAGTAGGCCTGAAAGAGCAAGTGTCTTTGCTAAACGTGCTCCAGGGTTGGGGGTTTAACACTCTACGAAACCAACATCAAGTGTCGAGGCTGATATAGTTGGTGGATCTATCACATGCTCTCATGCTCATCAACCAAAACAGAAGGAATCTACTGCCACATCAAAAACCTACACCTTTAAGAAAGGTATTTTCTACTTTTAAGAAAGGCATCTACTGCCACATCAATGTTGATGTCGGATGTGATGCTATGGTTCCACAGCAACATACTTTATTACTTTATTGAATTTTGTTAGGAGTAAGGCTTGTTATGTTGTAATGTGTAACGTAGGATAACTCGTTGCAAGCTGTATGGTCGAATGATCAGAATGATAGGAGGTTGAAAAGGTACAAGGAGTATTTTTTTTGTTCTTGTAGCTTTGAGTTTTTGGTCACGGGTCAAAATACAAAGTTGTCTTTTTTAACATTACAGGGTGGAAGTTAGTGAGGGGAATATATCAATATTTGATACAGGGTTGGGCATGGACGATACTAATATAGAGAATGGTAGTTTTCATTTCTTAATAAATGGTCCCTTTGTCATTGTGAATGCGATTATTGTTTTTTGCTTACGTCTTACTTAATTATTACTTTGTTTTACCATATGATACCGTTTTTTCTTAATAGATGGCCTTTGTGTTATCTGTTATATGTTGCATTTATTTTTAAGTCTTAGTTATCTTATGTTTTTTATTCTGTCTTGCATTTTAGACTTCTGGTAGTGTTCGAGACCCTTCAGGTGATGAACTTGAATTATCTCCAGGTGGAAGTTTTACTAAGGTAACTTTCATTTGAGTAATGGTTTGAATATGATCTCATATCATGCTTTAACGGAAATATTTGAACAAGTTGATATTTATGAACCGAAGATGAAAAACATTGACATAAGGCGGCTTAAATGCAAATTAAAGGATATCTACTTCCTTTTTACAGTGTGATGACTTGTCGGAAGGAAAAACTATTATGCCAATTGAATTTCAGGTTTCACTTGGCTTAACACTTTATTCGTCTATAGAATCCTTGTTGCATGTACTTTAGTTAACAGTGAACTTCATTGTTCTTTGGTTCATCAGTTATAAGTTATATGTGGACTGTTGCAATCTAATATTTACGTATATGATGACCTCTCTTTTAGGTTAATGGTGAAGATCTAGCAGAAATTCCAAGCGGAGAGGTAGCTGTCACACATCTAAATTCCTGCAATGGCCTAGAATTTGTATTACAGTTTCGTTTTGAATTGAATCATGGCATTGCTACTACAATAAGTAGTCCAGGTTTGCTTCTATCTTGTATTACCAAATTTTATAACTCATGATTTTAGGAAATTGTTATATCGTTTTGCTCTCTATGAATGTCGAAGACCCTTATTTTCTTATTTCTTTAGGGTCAAGATCATCTAATGAGGCGAATGCACGCCTTAGGTGTGTGTATCTTCCTGTTAAAGAGGTATCATTTAGAATTTCATATGAATTTATGTGTGTACTTCATGCGAAGTCTACAAGATTTTTTGGTTACTTTGTGCTAATTTGTCACCTTGAACTTTTTATAACAGGGGAAGGAGACCACTTGTAGATATTACTTTTTATAACAAGGATTACTTAGATTAGATGAAGATGTCTCAATTGCTACAATAACTTCAAAACACTGTAAGATCTTATGATCTTGTTGATATTATAATTGTACCGAGCTATATGCGGCTAGTTGACTTTGCACTGTGCAACCTACCCTTTACTCATAGAAAGTGTGTGAATCCTTCCCTTCATTGTTTTTACACAGCTAGTTAAATATGACGACATTGTTTAGTCATAATACCTAAATGCTACAATTTTATAGGTTACATATTAGGCTTATTTGTAACATAATATATACCAGTCAAGCTAGTTAAATTCCCAGATACTACTTAAAAACAGGTTTTCGAATAATATTGCATGATTCCTGCAAAAAATAATTACCCTGATCTTATCTTCAAACAATTACCCCTGTATGCAACCATTAATTTGATGACAATTTTTATTATCTTTATTCAGGGAGCAATATGAAGAGAACACAAGGACTTTTTCACCATCAACTAAGAGAAAGTGAATAGCTTTTGGATGATAAAGAGATTGTGGGCTACTGCTGCATGAGAAACTACAGAATTATAGACTAAATATTGCTTATATGCGACATGTTTGTGCATTATCTTTGTGTGCTTTTTTCGCTCTATTGTTTGTAATTTATCCTCTTTATAACGATATGTTTGGGTTACTCTTGAATCCACTATTGGATGTTATGTTTAAAGAGATCAATGTTATGGATTTTCATTTCTAAACTATGATGAAAGAGTACTACTTTTAGTTGACATCTTGTAAATGTGGGGACTTTTTTGGTCTTTTAACATGCATTTTTGGTGACGACCAGTTTGGTCTCTAAATGCAAGTAATACTGACCATATATTCGTCACTAATGGTTTTAGGTGGTTGGTATTTAATCCATGAGTGACCACTTATTTCGTCAATAATTGACATTAGTAGTGATGACCATTTTGGTCTCTAAACTGAGGAAATAGTGACGAAATATTCGTCACTCATGGTTATGTAGCAGTCGTCACTCTAACCCGTAAGTGACCACTTTTTTCGTCACTAATCTGTGACGAATTCTAGTTTCGTCTCTAGCCGACTTAGTGACGGAGCTATAGTGACGACTGGTGACGACTCTAGTTTTAGTCACTGACAGACTTAGTGACGAAAGTTAAAACTGTTAGTGACGAAATCTGTTTTGTCACTAAAGGTGGTTTTTCTTGTAGTGTATTTTTTAATAAATTTGACGATAAAGCGTAGCGTGCATATATGTTTTTTTAAGACGGGCACATATGTTCTAATAAATTTGACGAGAAAGTGTAGCGTGCACATATGTTCTTGGAAGGGTACTCATGTGTCCCAACGAATTTGATGAAAAAGTGAATTGTGCATGCATGCTATTTCAAGAGTGCACATTTATATTTAATAATATACTTTTGTATTTGAATTGTATTTCATTTGATATCAAATTTTGTGTACTGTATTTATATTTATGTTTTTGCTTTCTTATAAATTTAGAGATTAAATGTACATATTTATGTTTTTTTTATAAAATTTTGAAATAATGTACACTAGAAACATATGTGCAATTATCATTTTAAAAAGAAAAAAACAAGTTTCATGGCTAAACAATTGTATTAAAGAAAAAAAAACACATATGCACTTTATTTTTTTAAAACTTGTATGCAAGAAACATATATGAATTTTTATAATATTTAAAAAACATATATGCACCTCATTTTTTTGAAATATTTGCTGAAAAAATAAAAAAATAAAAAAAATAATTCTGAAAATTTAAGGCTTAATAAAAATGTTTTTTTTCAAAAGAAATTCAAAAAAAGTGAAAATGTGTTTTACTATTTTACCCTTTTGAATTAAATAAAATGATTTAATAATACTAAATTCTTATTGGTCTAAAGTTGGTTCTGTAGGTTCTGTACAAAAAGTTGGTTCTGCAAAGAACGGCCCCCTATATATATATATATATATACTTTTTTTATCATTCAAAATATATATAAATTTTATTTTTGTGGAAGACCGGGTTGACTCGGTGATCGAACCGGTTGAACCGGTAACCCGGGTTGATTAGAGACCGGGTTGACCTGGTGGTCGAACCGGTAACCCACCTTCCTTTTCCTACCGAAAATATTAAAGACCTTTAATTTTTAAAGTTTTTCAACATTTCCTAAAATAAATGTTGAAAATTCAAGAGGTGGAATTTTCTTTTTATATAGTATAATAGTATATAGATTAATTAAAGATTTTTTTAAAGTTTGTAATAATAATTTTAAATAAGGGTAATATAATAAAAACCACGCTAACTGAACAACCCAAAAAAAATAACCAAACCGATTAAACACCCCTAGCTTTATAGGACTAACATTTCTACTACAAAAAGTAAAACTCAAATATAAATTTAGATCTAAAAATAAATAAAAAGTTATATTCTTATTCAGGTAATACTATTAAGAAATATCTATTCTGGTAATCATCTCTCTCCACCTGAATTCATCTTCTTCAATTATAACTTGTGACCACTCCTCTATGCTCTCTGACGCGCCACCCGATCTCCATCCACTGCTAACTGCTAACTGCTAACTGCTAACTGCTAACTGCTGATTATCTGATTATGCGTTAATAAAATAAAGAATCTATTTTCAATAAGTAATCCCCTAAGTCCTTTTAAAACTTTTCATGTTGTATTTCACCAATTGTTATATATAAAAATGAAGCATATGCATTAACTTTCGAGATTATTGCTCCTTAAGTTATGATGCGGATATGTTGTAAACGCAAACATTTTACAACCGTCCTAGGCAGTGTACCTAACCGTTGTAGTGTAATATATGCAAGACTCGGGGGGTTATTATCATTCTCGAGAGAAATAGTGTGGGTAGGCTCGAATCGTATGTTTACTAATGTATAGAGGTTGAAGGGACATTATTTTTGTATTTCTATATTTTTTAGAAAGCAAGTAAAATCTCAGGTTTGAAAAGGGTTAATTAAAACTAGCAGTAAGTTAGAAGATTAATTTAGAATGAGCTCATACAAGTATTACTTTTTTTAAAATTAACTAGAAATTTGTTTCTTGATATATCACAAACTTGGATATCTGAAATTTGCGATGACGGTTTTATGTTATACCCATTATTTTAGCCAAGTTCATTATATTGAGATATATGAAATTTCGGATAAAAGTTTTATATATCCAAATACCCAAAATTTAGGATTAAGTAATATTTACATGACAAATTTTTTTGAGACCAGGTTCATTTTAAAAAAATTATGATTTTTTATAAAAAATTACATTACACGACAAACATCCGTCGGGTTCCCGTGAACCCCCGGGAGTCCCCCAAGGTCTGCCCTGCTTCCATCACCACAACAACAAGGTTCAGTCTCGGCCACTGTCCCACCCATGATTGTTTACAAGGCTGTAAATACGCTACGAGAGATGTCTATGGTGGTGTATGAGCTTGAAAATCCGGTTATTAGTGGTAGTTGATGATGAAGATGTTGTTGTAAATGAAGCTGGAGATATATATGTAGTAACGAGGTCCACGTGGCTTTCACCCATGGAGAATATGAGATCGAAGCTTGTTTTTCTGATGAGGTAGAAGCCGTAGCTAGTTCCCGATTTGCCGTTCAGAAAGTGAAATGACCGCCAGTTTAATCGAGGTAACTTTTATACGTTTGATTGAGTAACTTTTATGTTTGTTAAAAAAAAATTATAGTATAAAAATTTTTTAAAATGTGGTATACTTGTAATTTTATCTCTAATAAAAACTAATTTGTGTGTAATCTTCAAAAGTTAATCCGATATTTCAAGTTTGCTTCCTTTAAAAAAAATTCTAGTAACAATCCGTTATTTCAGGTCGTTTTACGACTCAATTCTTGCCATTATTTATTTTTAGGGTTTTACGCGTTTGCTTTTAATTTTTATCGTTTAGTTAAATCGCCTAAACTAAAAATCAACATTCAACGTAAACGGACATCAAACAAGGAAAAGTTTGCGTCAAGCAAGTGTTATATAATTATTACGAGGATAATTTATAACTTTTCATATTTTATTTTTATTGGTTACGTAAAGCGTCTATGTTTCGTAATAAAATACATTTAGGCATACCCGGAAGTACCTATACCTATCTATACTCAAACAAGTACCCACTTTTATACCCGATACCTAAAATTAAATAATTTCCTACTCTTATAACCATATGGCCGGATCTACTATAAGGAAAACACTTGACCAAAAAATTCAAATTACACTTCTAATAACACACATGCTTATTTCACCCACTAAGATCACATCTCTCCTCCTAGGGAGGAGGAGAGCACCTTACACAAGTGTACTCTTACCACCTCCTAAACACATGGTTTTGCTAGTAGGGTTGTCTAATACCTCTAGTATAAAAGAGTGTACTAATGCAAGACTTAAACACTTCCTATTTTGCAAGTAAACTTTCACACAAAACTCTCTACTTCCACATAGCTCACGGCTGAAATAAAGGGTTTTAGGGTATCCATAGTTTGATTTCTAGCAAAGTATCAAGTATACAAGGGTTCTTAGATATAATATCTAAGGTGTAGCAAGGTGATTTGGAAGCTTGGATATTATTCCAACAAGGGTTTAATCAAGAAGAAGGTCAGGGTTTTCTTGATTAGAGTTTGATATCTAGGGTTTGATCTTGTGTTCTTCATTTTCCTACACTCACATATGGTTTACTTGAACCCTAATCATTCTAATTATTCATTTACATGTTTTACATACTTGTTATTATGTTAATCACCACCTAGAGTTGTTTTGTCGATTTACAAAATATAAATGGCTATATTTATGATTCGAATTTATATTTTTACATAATGAAATAATGTTTAAAATGCAAGAATACACTTTATATAAGTCTTAGGTAATTATATATGGTGTGCAAGAGGAAGGGCAAAGTTCTACCCCTTTACTAGAAAAGATTAATATGTTTGAAGCTGAAGGGGAACATGTGTGCTTGTGGATGATGAGGGTAAGCCTCTAAAGAAGGTTCAGTATTCGGGCGATCATGGTAGTAAAGATGAAGTTGAGCTTGTTGACCATAAAATGGCAAGTTATTTGGCTTCAAAAGCGTCCGGGGTTGGTTAAGATAGTATTAGCTTGCTGGAAAAATGGAGAAAAACTTATGGGAATGCTGAATTCGACTACGACCCATACGATGATGATATGTATGAATGCCAAGAAATTTCTGACAATCTTCAATCTATATGTGATAATATTGATATCAATGTACGAGGTCGTAAGACGAAATAGATTACTTGATGTTTTTGCGTCTCTTGTAATCTAGTCGCTATGTATACCTTCCTTTAAAGAAGTAGGCTGCCTATGTAATAGGCTGAGATGTGAAATTCACCCTCATTCATTTGGTTTGTTGAGAATATTACTAATTTTTGTGTGCATTGTATGACATATGTGCTTTTGGCGGCCCACTTTAGTCTGTCCTGTTTAATTGTTTGCTACATGACGTCTCTTGGCACGACAACCACCCTTGGGTTTTGGTTGCACTCATGGACTCTTTCCAAAGGCGATGATGATAACTTTCCATCTATTGTGCACTTTTTTCTTGCGTTCGTACCTTGGCTCTGCGGTCACAACAACCGTGCGACTGTAGCCATGTCGGTTGCTTGCTGAAGCTACTATAACGACTAATCTGAGCCACCTTTGGGTACATACAATGGTTTCTAGAAACCAAGGGACATTACACAATAATTTGTATTTGTAAACACTAATATAATCCTTGTTTCTTTGTCCGACCTTTGGTACAAGTTTTCAGTCGGATCAGGTGTCCCTATTAAGTGACAACCTCCATCGAGATCCTCGCTTGATGCTATTACTTAACGGTGACACCTAGTCTTACGGGAAACATTAGGTCGAGAATTGACGCTTATGGGAAATTGTATCTATTTATTAATGTGATGCGTACAAGAAACGTACTTCCAGTGACTTCTTGTTCAAGTTTGTTGTAGGATCAGTTGTTCCTATTAACTCATAAAATTTGACGGAAACCCGATAGATATTTTACTAGTTTTTTGTTCACAAACGTTACAAGTTTAAGACCTTACATGTAATAATATACATGTATGATGAGATTTTGTGGGAAAAAAAGTTCCAAAATCTCTTTAGAAATTTTTAATAACTTAAAATAAATATACGCAAATCACACTAGAGCACATGATGTGAAGGGTTCGATTCTTACCCCTTTAAAGGCCGGATGTCCTTTTTTAACTTTGGTAGAGCCGGAAGCGGCCTCTCTACCTCTGTTAGGGGTAGGGTTGTTTACATCTCAACCTCCCCCATACACCGTGAAAGACGACATTGGGACTCATAACTCGTGGAAGATGGTATCGGAAGTTACTTTACATTACTTGAAATATTATTATTTTTTGCTAAAAATCTAAGTAATTTTTGTGTTTTTGTTTTAAATAAATGGTGTAACTCGGGTCAACCCAAAAAATAGAACCGAATTCAAATTGAAATTCATATTTCGGCTAGACCAAAAAATAATTTCAACCAAACAACCCAATAACACCGAAACCCATCAACACCCGTATGAGGTGTCTAATTACCCAATACTAGAATAGTACCATTTAAGTCGAAAACAAACCGACTAAAAGAAGGCAATAATTATAGAAAGATGAAAAAAAAGGGTCGGGTCTTAGCCTAGGACTTGTTGCCCAAGCAAGCTAGCCAAGGTCAAGTCTTAACAACACTTGTCCTTATATAAAGTCCACCATCATATATTTTTACATAAGACGAAACCCTAAAAAGAAAAAAACAGCCAGAGAAAGAAAAAATGACGACGTATGTTCTTTGGATTTCTGCTCGTCTTGAAAACTTAACCAACTTTCAGCCTAATGGAGGCGTTGATGATGAGTCTTTCACCTACTTGTTTAAGGTAATTTTATTTACTTATATATTTTTTAAATACTTTCTTTGTTTATTATCAGATCTCCCTAGCTACATGATTTTGTTTTATTTTTTATGTTAATTTTTGTATAAAAATTATTTGTTGAATAATAATATTGATAGTTTTGTGAATTTAAGCTCGTTGTTTTATACTCCATGAAAGTTTTATGTTATTTTTTTTAATCAAAATTGTCAGATCTGTTTTATCCTCGTATTTTTTTTATTTAATGAGGTGTTTAACGGCATGATGGTATTTGTAAATCTAGGGTTTATTTAATGAGGTGTTTAATCTATTTTTTGGCATATATATATAGTTTAATTTGGTTTTTCTATTATATGCAGATCAGATGCACTTGCTGTGGGGAAGAGAGTACTAAAGAAGTGTGTCTCTCTCTGGATGAAAGAGAGTTTCACACAAGACAAGAGCCTGAGGTTCATCTGGTGAAAAAGGTATAATCACTTACTCTAGCACGTCTAAGCGGTAAATTAAATCACGCCTAACAGTTTTTGAACTAATGCAATTTTGTTTTTCGTTTATAGTGCCAGGGCTGCAAATTAACTGGAACAATCACCATGACGCCTGGCCAAGGCTTTCCTTTGAGCAACAGTTTGAGCCGAAGAGGCAGGGCAGCTGCCCTAATGCGGTTCCGTTGTGTTGGCTATGAGCCCTATGGGTTCATATCCAACGGCTTATGGAGAGCTGAAAGGGTATGTCTTTTTCGACTGCATAGTTTAAATCAGTGTGCACCATGATTATCGCCTTTTAAAAACATTTTTGATACTATTGTGTGCACCATCATTATCACCTTTGAAACGCTGATGTGAATAATTTGCGCAGATGGATGGAACTCCAATAACACATATTGACATCAAAATGGGACCGTTAACGTACCCTGAAGACGATGGAGAGCCATCTGCTAGCATTTCTGATGTGGTCTTTGAGTTTCGACAAGCTCGTTAGGATGGTAAGTTTCAATTACTACAATTCAAATGGATGATACTTGTTGTTGTTGATATTGATGGTTGATGCCCTTGTAATTCCAACCCAAAAACATTGAGGAGCCTAAAACAGGGAGATGAGATCAGCTAGCCTGCATCGTGAGTTGGTTTTGGAAAGACCAAGATTAGTTGTTGCTAATTTTTAGGGTTAGTTTTAATTACATTATTATTCGGGTATACGTGTTGGGCCTAAAACCAGACATAGTAAGACCGAATCCAATATAATATGAGGGAGATGACGTTTTAATTACGTTGCAAATTTTTATACGAGGGATTGACAAATGTAACTAGGCCGGATAGAGGTGCAAGTCTGGTTATTCGAAGCATCATTGCATCAAGCTTGGTTTAAGGTTCAGTGGCTACATAATGGTCACCAAAGACAGTCTTTAGTACGAAGACCTTACCTGGTTTGTATATTTTGAAATAAGAGCAAGTCTCAATGTTCACTATTTAACCCCTGGGTACTAATAATATAAGTGATCTCTTTATTTCTAAGCTTATGTCGGCTGTTACGATGTGTTGGTTACTATGGTTTGATGGTTTTTACACAACGATATCAGTTTGCTCTGCATTCAAAACCATCATTGTATGCTTTGAATTTAATATAATATGATTTGGAAAAGGGATCTTCTGCATATGATGACAAGATAAATTAAATCAAGAGTTACATTTCAAAGTGTTTATCTTGAAAAAATCCCAATACGTCGGTCTCTCAACATTAATTGATTAAAAGGGCTTTAAGTTTTTTAAATATTTGTTTCAGGTGGACTAGACACTTGTGTACATTCAAGGACTAACATGGGATTCCTCATCGGTTTTAGTAATTCTTATCGTATGCATTGTTATGGGAGTTTTTGGAGTTGCCGAACAACTTTCTCTTTATGACTTCATCATACATGTTGCAGTACAAAGAGGGACAGCTTCACCAAACTGCACAACAAAACAGTTTACAAATAGTTTTATTTTCGTATTTGAATTTTAGATATATTTGTGTGTAAACTAAAGCTTGAGTATCGTTTAAATTTTATTATACAATATGTTTTTCAATTGTTTTTTTCATTCTTATGCATTTTTCTTTATGAAGCTAGCCCGCCCATTCGGGCGGGCTATGAAACTAGTATTGAATAATATGATATTTAAAATTCAAACTTGAGCAACAAATAGCGCGTTTTCACCCAGCCCGACACTTGTACTAAAAGGTAAAATCTTGAAAATTTAATGGCTGGATTATGGGAAATAAAAACTTGGTAGTGGTAAAAGAACAATACTATAGTCGGTCCGTTCCGGGTATATTTCCCCTCACTAACTTCCTAGTTGTCACTAAATAAGTAAGCGTGCTCTTTTCGATGCTAACTTGTTTGCACGAACCATTAGAATCTGGTTTGTTCACTAGCTATAGAGCCGCCCTGAGTAGGTAGAGTAATTATTCCTGGTAGAGGCTATATGTATATTGTCAGATATTATCTGGTAAGAGGCTTTGTGAGATGCTGGGCACCCAATCCCACATCGGTAAAAAGAAGTATTATATCTGGTAGAGGGTATACTGTTATACCTTGTGAGACGTTGGGCTTACCAAATCCTACATTGGGTAAAAGGGGACAATTCAGAAAGTTAATTATTTGTCGTCTCGTTTTGCAGTGGAAGATTAAGATTAATGGAAAAACAGAATTTCCAACACAAATCCTATAAGAGGTGATTGATTCTTCATAAGACAAATAGCCACAACATATTTTTTTGTTTTGTTTTGGGGAATCCCACATCGGTAAGAAAACAATTTGAAATCAACATATAAGCACTAGCTTTTCAATTACAATAATTCAATGTTGTTGTTGTTGTTATTGCTGGTTGACAGATTTTAATAATAACTTAGAATCTCAAATTCTATTTTTTTTTTATACACTAAAGTATATAGGCTTTTATAAGACTTCAATTTTTTTTTGTATCTAATGTACTTATGAATTATGAAGGCGTTCCATTGTCTCTTCTCGTCTTCCTATTATTCATAATAAATGAATTTTTGGGTTAGCCCACCATCGGACAGTCTTTAAGCTGGTTATCCGAAAAATGTTTGTTTCATTCGAAACTGGATTGCCAAAAAGTTAGTTTCAGCTCGTTTACTCTTTAGTGGATAGATTTTGTTTGAGTCAACTAAAACAGTATAAAAAATAGATAACATTCCTTCCGTGTCCAACATGTATAAACAGTAATGTTATGACACATAGATCCACGGACGTGGTATTCAATAGAATTGGATTTGCAATACAAAAAGGTTTGTAGCGGCGTAGCTTGTTGCTCGTTTGCCTTCTCATATTATATAAATAATCATTATTTGATATCTCTGTATATATAAAAATTGAATATCATATGAAACCAAGCACATACAAAACAAGCACAAAAAAACTGGATTACGAATCTGGAACAAAGTTAAAAGTTAAACTAATCTTGTCCTAATAAAACTGACTAGTAAATCATCGTTTTTTACTTCGGAAAAATAAGCTTTTGTCGTCGATGCCATTGATTGAAATACAGTTATGGGATGCATAATAGTATTTGGACCAAAGTACCCGTCATACGGACCAACAATGTTGGTTTTATGTAAAACACCACTCTTTAGGTTGTAAACGAAGAACTTATACTTTCCTCCGCCTCTTTTCTTATTAAATCCCCGTCTTTATTCCAAGAAAGAGTAATATAACATGTCTTTTAATCAAGTAAATTACTATGAACGTTTTGAATAATTTCATTAAACTCTTCTATGAAAACGATACGATCATTGTTCGGTGGTTTACATGCTTGATAGGTAATATAGAAAAACAAAGAATGATTACATCCATTAGAAAGAAATCAGATAGAACGTTATAATAACATTCCTTCCATCTCTCGTGTACTTACAAAGTTTTATCTAATTATGTATCCTTCGAGAGTTTTTCTTGTTTGTTTTCATGGGCATAAGCATGGTAATGTTTGTCAAATGGTATATTAATAATGAATGTTTCTCAACTTTAGTAAACATGATACCTTCTTCATCGCTATTGCGGATGTAGTTACGGAAAAAAATTACAAACATAATAACGTTTGTTTTAGTTTATATATATAAAAGATTGTTGTATTTGCCTACTTGAAATTATTTTTATTGACAAATTTGACTTTGTTGGACTTAGATGTATTTTTTGTTAGACTACATAATTCCCCTTATGATATTTTGTATTATTCATCATAATATATAGAGATTACAAGATAGAAACCCTAGCGGACCACAAGCCTACAAACCGGGCTTAGGCCAATTAATTCCCTAATACTCCCCTGCAGTTCGAGTGGCGAAATCGCGAAAGGTTCGACTGGAGTAGTAAACTAGAAAAAGAGAAAAACAAAACATTAACGTAATAAAAAAACAAACCGGCTCATGACCGAAGCACGAACAACAATATAAGATTGTGTGGATTTGTGACCTTAGCACAAATCACCAACACAAATCACGATTGTGTGGATTTGTGACCTTAGCACAAATCACCAACACAAATTACGGGATAAACCAGAATCTCGAAAAAAAAACCGATACGAGATTATATCCAAGTATCCCGAAACATAAAAGGATAAACCCAAAGTATCATTTAAAAAAAACAAAAATAATAAACAAACAATAACACAAAAAAAATAAAAACAACTTTTACACTTTTGCTCTGCCGTCGCTTTTTTTAACCAATCCCAATCTCCGTTTCGTGTTTTTGTTGGTTTGCTAATTGTTGTTTTTGTGTGGTTACTGTTTTCCACACTAGGACGCATTGGTTGTTTTACTTCAAATAATTCACTAACCGATAATGAATTCCTATGTGGACTCTTTTTTTTCGACTAGTATAACAAGAAACCAACGATTAAAGGGTTTTGAGGTTAAAGATTTGGTACGGCAAAGAGAAAATTTTAAGGTTTAAGGGATGGTGATGTGGATTAGTGTTTGACGAGGTGGTTTAGGGGAGACGGGTCAACATAGCCACCTCCGTCCGAGAATCAGACCCGCTCCGATACCATGTTAGACTACATAATTCCCCGTAGGATATTTTGTATTATTCATCACAATATATAGAGATTACAAGAGAGAAACTCTAACGGACCACAAGCCCACAAACCGGGCTTGGGCCAAATAATTCCCTAATATGGTAAACAACTACATATTCCCTAACCATTTTCGAAAACCAATTATTATTATATCAAGGGAAAATTTTATATTATAAAACTTTGTGGAGAAAAAGACATGATAATAAATATGAGTACAATAACATTCATGTTTTGTGATCCCTTTAGAAACGGTGAGTAAATTAAATGTGTAAATTGTTCAACATATTGTGACAAGATGCCTTACTTTTATTTTTGTCACGCTTGTTTTTGTCTATTTATAGGTTTAACTTAATTGTGCATAACTAATAAAACTTTGTTTTTTTAAAACTGATGAACAATGTTTTTCTTCTTCTTTGGAAACTGATGAACAATGTGTTTCTTTTATAGATATTTGATGAACATTTTGTTATTTTATAAAGCTGAGGAACTGTGAACACCGTGATATAACTGATGAATATTGAGACGTAAATGATGAACAAAATAAAAGAATTACAGGTGAAGATGTTGTGATGTTGTTCATCAAAAGGAACTGATGAATTGGGTAACAACTTGATTAACTAATAAAATTATGACTGTTCTTCACAATAAATCTAATGAATATTCACTAACTGGTTGAATAAGATAACTGATGAACAAGATAAGTGATAATCACAAGATAATTGAACAAGGAGTAATTTGATCAACTGGCATGAACTAGTCTGAGTGATTGAACAAGGACTAATAAAACAAGATTAACGTATGAACAAGACAAATGAATCTTAATGTTCTTCCTCAATGTTCTTCAACAACATACATCATTTAGTGTTTTTCATTACCGGGGCGGAGCAAAAAATTTTTGTTAAAGGGGCGAGCTTTGTCACAAAATGCTAACGAGAAAAACACTGTATATGCGATCAAAATATGTTGTGTTGTAAACGATCATGCTAGTAATAAAAACAAGCCAAAAACATGTATGACAAGCATGCAGTAAACTAAAAAGTTAAGAAATGAGTTATGAAATTTTATATAGTTTTGATATCAAATTTAACAAATATGTTTAGCTGTTCAAAAAAAAGTAATTTTTTTAACAATGTATGTTAAATATTAATTATTTACCAAGGTTTTGTTTTCCACCTTTTTGCCTGAAAAAAAGCCTTTTCATTGTTGTATACGAATAGATGAGCTTGAGTTTTAAATAGGAAGAATAGTTTATGAGTAAAAGCTAAACTTTACATTTTAGATTTCTATTCATGATTCTATCTACCACTTTTGGAGAGAAAAAAAAACAAAATTATATTAATAAAAATGAAAATTGGTTTGTGATTTAGTTTTGTCTCTTGAGACAAAAAGTAATTTTTATAAGCGCATTAGGTGCAGTACCGAGCTATAGACTCGTATTACAACAAAAGGTGATGTTACATTAGTTCACTTTTCTTTATACTTCTATCATATTTTAAATAAAACACCAAATAAAATGAAACTTTATATAATTTAAAATTTAGAATGGGAAGTACTCACGTGTACATATAAATGTGGAGTAATTTTAAGTTAGTTTTGTTAAAATGTAAGAAAGATAAAAATAAGGTTAAAAAGTGAAACATTTTAAAGAAACACAAAAGACATTTTCTTTTCCTCTAGTTTCGCCAACATAAGAGAAAAAAAAGATAAAAATAGTCAAAACACAAACAGATACCATTACTACCTAAAAAGAAGGAAACACAATAAATAATAAACATAAATACAATTGAGGAGAACAAACGAAAAAAAAGTTATTCGAATAAAATCTGGAGGCTAACGCTAACCCCTCTTAGTGGATATTATATGTACATTAATAAAGGTGGTACCGGTTGCAATCCGCCCGGGTTTCGACCCGCCGGGTACCCTCCCCCGACGGGAAAATTACCTCACACCACCCCCGACTGTTTACCCGACCCGCAAACGCCCGAACCGACCTGAAATATGCCCACACATTCCCGTAGATGTTTATGAAATTGACCTACGGGTGTTTACGAAATTGCCTCACACTATGATCAATTACGAAAAATAACCTCATTTAAAAAATTAGAAAAAACCATTCATTAAGTAACGACAAATTTGTAATTGTTACGTTAGTCCATAATGCGTCATAATCGGTCCGCAGTGGAGCGCGGATCTACCAACTTGTTATAAGAACATGCTCAACTTAATAGATTTTTTTTTATTTGATCGTTATCACCAACTTACATCTACACCGTGAACAACTTTCAACAAACTTTTGTATTTGATGTATATTTTTTTTAACAACTATAGCGAAGGCTACAAAAAAAAGTTCATATACCAAAATACCTTACGTCAAGTCCACATCCCTATCCCACTATCATACTTATTGATCTCAAATAATATAAATAACTAAAATTGTATTGTGGTCATTGTCTAAAAATGACTACAAGGTCCATTAATCGCCACCTAGACGCACTGGGCACAACCTTTTTCTGCTGGCGATTAATCGGTCAACTCTCAATTAACCATGGTTAACGGCGGGTCAATGATGATCAAACTTGTTGGAAACTTTCAAATCTTGCTAAAAGTACCCAAAACTCGTCGTAAACGTGATAGTTGTTTATATCTATCATTAGTTGGTTTTTAAGGGAAGTCATGCCTAAGATACAAAAACCCGCGTCGGAAATAACGTAATTTAAATTTGCCGACAATGGCTGACGATGTAATATCGATTAATTTTGCCTAAACCGATTATAAGCTACAAAGAAGTCGGCTACCCGACTACGGATTCACGATTTTTGCAACGTTGATCGTGGTACACCGATTAGTGTATTTGAATGTGTTTTTACCAAGATAAAATATTCTCTAGCCATTATCAAAACACCTTGTAGCACTAACTATGTTTAAAACGTTTTTTTTTTCAAAATTCTCCCCTCATATTATATTGGATTCGGTCTTACTATGTCTGGTTTTAGGCCCAACACGTATACCCGAATAATAATGTAATTAAAACCCTAAAAATTAGCAACAACTAATATTAGTCTTTCCAAAACCAACTCATGATGTTGGCTAGCTAATTTCATCTCCCTGTTTTAGGCTCCTCAATGTTTTTGGGTTGGAATTACAAGGGCATCAACCATCAATATCAACAACAACAAGTATCATCCATTTGAATTGTGTATTGAAAGATTTTACGAGCTTCACTCTTCTAGTCTGTTTTCGCTTCATGGGCCGAGAGTTGTGTGTGCTTGGCTTTAATGATTCCACCAACACTTTCAAGATGGTGTGTGTTTTTTAGAAAGGACCGGCACCACCGAATAATCTTGATCTTGTGAGGAAGAATTTATGCACAATGGTGCATGTCTTTGGCACAAACTCATGGCGAAAAATACCTCAAGCTCCGTCTTATCCCATAACCGGTGAAGCCATATATTCTAATGGTTGTTTGCATTGGTTGGTTAGTAATCTTGACAGCCAAATCAAAGATGATGGAAGTGAAATAGTATGGTCCGATGTAAAAAAAGAGGAATTCGGGCTTATTAATCCCCCCCAAACAAATGTGTGATCAGTGGAGGGTTTTGGGTTCTGATAACTTGGTTGATCTCAATGGTGAAGTTGGATACGTGTCTAATAGGACCCTGGAGGTTTGGGTATTAAAGCACAAAAAATGGGTGCCGCACTCTTGGTTTGAAAAACAACTTATTCCGCATGGTTACATGGACGTTTTAGGGTGTTGGAATAAAGACGGGGATTTAATAAGAAAAGAGGCAGAGGAAAGTATAAGTTCTTCGTTTACAACCTAAAGAGTGGTGTTTTACATAAAACCAACATTGTTGGTCCGTATGACGGGTACTTTGGTCCAAATACTATTATGCATCCCAATAAGCTGTTTTCAATCCATGGCATCGACACAAATGCCTTTCCGAAGAAAAAAACCGAGATTTTACGGTTTGTTATTAGTAAGATTAGTTTTACTCTTTTAACGTTTTTGTTACTAGATTTGTATAAGTTGTTATGTGAGAGTGTGTTTTGTATGTTGCTTGGTTTATATGATATTTCAATTTTTATATATTACAGAGATATCACTCAATAAGACTATTTATATAATTATATGAGTAAGGCAATTACGAAGCAACAAGCTAGCCGTAGCCTTTTTTGTATAGCAAAGCCCAATTCTATTGAATACACGTCGTGGATCTATGTGTCAATAACACATTTACTGTTTTACATGCTTGGTCTCACGAAACGGGAATGTTATCTTTTTCTTTTTAGTTGATCTCAAACAAGATTATCCACTAGAAGAGTAAAGCGCTGAAACTAACTTTTTGGCAATTCACAGTTTCGAATGAAACAAAAATTTTTTCGGATATAACCAGCTTAAGACTGTCCGAATGGGTGGGCTAACACAAAAATTCATTTATGATAATAGAAGACCGGAAAGAAATGGAACGCCTTAATAATCATATGTACATTTAGTACAATAAAAACTTGAATAGTCTTTTAAAAGCCTAATATAACTTAAGGTTGTATAAAAGCAATGAATTTGAGATTCTACGTTTTATAATCTGTCAAACATCAAATAAACAACAAAACATTGAATTATTGTAATTGAAAAGCTTGTGATTATAATGTTGATTTCAATATTGTTTTCTTACGATGTGGGATTCGCCAAAAACAAACAAAAAAATATGTGTGGCTATTTGTCTTATGAAGAATCATTCACCTTTATAGGATTTGTGTTGGAATTTCTGTTTTTCCCATTTGAAATCTTAAGGCTTCCATCTGCAAAAAGAGAAGACTTTATAATCTTAACCTTGGATTGTCTTTTTACCATGTAGGATTTGGTAGACCAACGTCTCACATAGTATAACATTATAGCCTCTAACCAGATAATTTCTTTTTACCGATGTGGAGTTGGGTAGCACAGCATCTCACAAGCCTTACCAGATAATTATCTGGAACGGTATAACATATAGCTCATACCAGGATCATTATCCTACTCTAATCGCTCTATAGCTCAGTAAACAAACCAGGATTCTACGGTTCGTGCAATCAATAGCATCGGAAGAGCACACTTTACTTTTGTGACAACTAGAAAGTTAGTGGGGGAAAATATTGAACAGGATAGGACCGACTTATAGTCATTGTTCTTTTTACTCTAAAAGTTTTAGTTCATATTTCCAGCCAATGATTTTTTCATGATTTTACCTTTTAGTGCAAAGTCGTCGGGTGGGTGAGAAAGCGCGTATTTGTTGCTCAAGTTTGAATTTTAAATATCATATTATTCAATACTAGTTTCATAGCCCGCCCGAATGGGCGGGCTAGCTTCATAAAGAAAAATGCATAAGAATGAAAAAAACATAACGTCTGTTAAGTAACGACAGTTAGTAACTTGTTCACGTTAGTCCACTAATCGTCCACTAATCGGTCCGCAGTGGAGCGCGGATCTACCAACTTGTTATAAGAACATGCTCAACTTAATAGATTTTTTTTATTTGATCGTTATCACCAACTTACATCTACACCGTGAACAACTTTCAACAAACTTTTATTTGATCGTTTATTTATTTTACAACTATATCAAAGCTAAAAAAATAACTAAAAATACCTGACGTCAAGTCCATATCCCCTATCCCACCTATCAGATATTGATCTCAAATAACTAAAAATAACTAAAATTGTATTGTGGTCATTGTCAGAAAAAATGACTACAAGGCCGATTAATCGCCACCTAGACGCTACTGGGCCACCAACTTTTTCGTGGCCGATTAATCGGTCAACTCTCAATTAACCATGGTTAACGGCGGGTCAATGATGATCAAACTTGTTGGAAACTTTCAAATCTTGCTAAAAGTACCCAAAACTCGTCGTAAACGTGATAGTTGTTTATATCTATCATTAGTTGGTTTTTAAGGGAAGTCATGCCTAAGATACACAAAACCCGCCGTCGGAAATACGTAAAACTTGCCGACAATGGCAGACCGATTAATCATCGATTAATTCCGCCTAAACCGATTATAAGCTACAAAGAGGTCGGCTACCCGACTACGGATTCACGATTTTTGCAACCTTGATCGTGGTACACCGATTAGTGTATTTGAATGTGTTTTTACAAGAAAAATATCTCTTAGACATTATCAAACACCTTGTATGCACTAACTATGTTTAAAACGTCATCTCCCTCATATTATATTGGATTCGGTCTTACTATGTCTGGTTTTAGGCCCAACACGTATACCCGAATAATAATGTAATTAAAACCCTAAAAATTAGCAACAACTAATATTAGTCTTTCCAAAACCAACTCATGATGTTGGCTAGCTAATTTCATCTCCCTGTTTTAGGCTCCTCAATGTTTTTGGGTTGGAATTACAAGGGCATCAACCATCAATATCAACAACAACAAGTATCATCCATTTGAATTGTAGTAATTGAAACTTACCATCCTAACGAGCTTGTCGAAACTCAAAGACCACATCAGAAATGCTAGCAGATGGCTCTCCATCGTCTTCAGGGTACGTTAACGGTCCCATTTTGATGTCAATATGTGTTATTGGAGTTCCATCCATCTGCGCAAATTATTCACATCAGCGTTTCAAAGGTGATAATGATGGTGCACACAATAGTATCAAAAATGTTTTTAAAAGGCGATAATCATGGTGCACACTGATTTAAACTATGCAGTCGAAAAAGACATACCCTTTCAGCTCTCCATAAGCCGTTGGATATGAACCCATAGGGCTCATAGCCAACACAACGGAACCGCATTAGGGCAGCTGCCCTGCCTCTTCGGCTCAAACTGTTGCTCAAAGGAAAGCCTTGGCCAGGCGTCATGGTGATTGTTCCAGTTAATTTGCAGCCCTGGCACTATAAACGAAAAACAAAATTGCATTAGTTCAAAAACTGTTAGGCGTGATTTAATTTACCGCTTAGACGTGCTAGAGTAAGTGATTATACCTTTTTCACCAGATGAACCTCAGGCTCTTGTCTTGTGTGAAACTCTCTTTCATCCAGAGAGAGACACACTTCTTTAGTACTCTCTTCCCCACAGCAAGTGCATCTGATCTGCATATAATAGAAAAACCAAATTAAACTATATATATATGCCAAAAAATAGATTAAACACCTCATTAAATAAACCCTAGATTTACAAATACCATCATGCCGTTAAACACCTCATTAAATAAAAAAAATACGAGGATAAAACAGATCTGACAACTTTGATTAAAAAAAATAACATAAAACTTTCATGGAGTATAAAACAACGAGCTTAAATTCACAAAACTATCAATATTATTAGGCAACAAATAATTTTTATACAAAAATTAACATAAAAAATAAAACAAAATCATGTAGCTAGGGAGATCTGATAATAAACAAAGAAAGTATTTAAAAAATATATAAGTAAATAAAATTACCTTAAACAAGTAGGTGAAAGACTCATCATCAACGCCTCCATTAGGCTGAAAGTTGGTTAAGTTTTCAAGACGAGCAGAAATCCAAAGAACATACGTCGTCATTTTTTCTTTCTCTAGCTGTTTTTTTCTTTTTAGGGTTTCGTCTTATGTAAAAATATATGATGGTGGACTTTATATAAGGACAAGTGTTGTTAAGACTTGACCTTGGCTAGCTTGCTTGGGCAACAAGTCCTAGGCTAAGACCCGACCCTTTTTTTTTTCTTTCTTAATTTGCTTCTTTTAGTCGGTTGTTTCGACTTAATTGGTCTAGTCTAGTAGTGGTAATTAGACACCCTTACGGGTGTTTGATGGGTTCGGTTATTGGGTTGTTTGGTTAAAATTATTTTTTGGTCAAGCCGAAATATGAATTTCAATTTGAATTCGGTTCTATTTTTTGGGTTGACCCGAGTTACACCATTTATTTAAAACAAAAACACAAAAATTACTTAGATTTTTAGCAAAAAACTAATAATATTTCAAGTAAAGTAAAGTAACTTCCGATACCATCTTCCACGAGTTATGAGTCCCAATGTCGTCTTTCACGGTGTATGGGGGAGGTTGAGATGTAAACAACCCTACCCCTAACAGAGGTAGAGAGGCCGCTTCCGGCTCTACCAAAGTTAAAAAAGGACATCCGGCCTTTAAAGGGGTAAGAATCGAACCCTTCACATCATGTGCTCTAGTGTGTTTCGTTATTTTATGTGCTTAAGTTATTAAAAATTTCTAAAGAGATTTTGGAACTTTTTTTCCCACAAAATCTCATCATACATGTATATTATTACATGTAAGGTCTTAAACTTGTAACGTTTGTGAACAAAAAACTAGTAAAATATCTATCGGGTTTCCGTCAAATTTTATGAGTTAATAGGAACAACTGATCCTACAACAAACTTGAACAAGAAGTCACTGGAAGTACGTTTCTTGTACGCATCACATTAATAAATAGATACAATTTCCCATAAGCGTCAATTCTCGACCTAATGTTTCCCGTAAGACCAGGTGTCACCGTTAAGTAATAGCGTCAAGCGAGGATCTCGATGGAGGTTGTCACTTAATAGGGACACCTGATCCGACTGAAAACTTGTACCAAAGGTCGGACAAAGAAACAAGGATTATATTAGTGTTTACAAATACAAATTATTGTGTAATGTCCCTTGGTTTCTAGAAACCATTGTATGTACCCAAAGGTGGCTCAGATTAGTCGTTATAGTAGCTTCAGCAAGCAACCGACATGGCTGCAGTCGCACGGTTGTTGTGACCGCAGAGCCAAGGTACGAACGCAAGAAAAAAGTGCACAATAGATGGAAAGTTATCATCATCGCCTTTTGAAAGAGTCCATGGCTGCAACCAAAACCCAAGGGTGGTTGTCGTGCCAAGAGACGTCATGTAGCAAACAATTAAACAGGACAGACTAAAGTGGGCCGCCAAAAGCACATATGTCATACAATGCACACAAAAATTAGTAATATTCTCAACAAACCAAATGAATGAGGGTGAATTTCACATCTCAGCCTATTACATAGGCAGCCTACTTCTTTAAAGGAAGGTATACATAGCGACTAGATTACAAGAGACGCAAAAACATCAAGTAATCTATTTCGTCTTACGACCTCGTACATTGATATCAAAATTATCACATATAGATTGAAGATTGTCAGAAATTTTTTGGCCTTCATACATATCATTATCGTATGGGTCGTAGTCGAATTCAGCATTCCCATAAGTTTCTCTCCATTTTTCCAGCAAGCTAATACTATCATAACCAACCTCGGACGCTTTTGAAGCAAAATAACTTGCCATCTTATTGTCAACAGGCTCAACTTCATCTTTACTACCATGATCGTCCGAATACTAAACCTTCTTTAGAGGCTTACCCTCACTATCCACAAGCACACATGTTCCCCTCCAGCTTCAAACATATTATTCTTTTCTAGTAAAGGGGTAGAACTTTGCCCTTCCTCTTGCACACCAGATATAAAAGCCTTATTCCCTTAATCAACTTCCTCAGTAACCGGACTATCAACATTTAAAGCCTCAAATGAGTTACTAAAGGAAAAGGTACCATTACCTGATGTCGAATCATGCGTCGTACCTATCGTCTTTAAAAAGTTAATCTTGTTTCGTGTTTAACCTTTTGTCGCAAGTGTGTTTAATCTTGTTTTGTGAAGATTGTTTCCGTTTTTAAGCAATTGGTTGGCTCATAGTTTAGAAATCGAGTTGTAAGTTAGGTTTGTGGTTCAATTAGTTGTTACCATTTTTGTATTTACATGAAATGTACGTTTAGAGATGATAAATGCATTTTAAAGAAAGGTAGGAAATGAAAGAGAATGTAATGAGCCATGATTTGTGTTAATTTAGCGTCATGACCATGTCTTTCGTCTCCTGTATCTCTTAAAGTGGGTGCGTTATATCAATAAACTAGCTTAAAAACCCGTGTAACCCCGGGTGTATTTTAAAGAACTTATTTTGTAAGAAGTTATATGCATAAATATGCATAAATAAAGTAAGAAAAACACCGAACGTAAACAGGTTATATTAATATATGAAAGAAATAACCACATAATAAGTGAATTATTAGATAAATATTTGAGTTTGAAACAATTAAATAAATAAATGTCCTACTTTTAACGCAAGTATGTGGTTTTGAACATGTGAGAACTTCAATCAGTTGCTTGATTAATATTTCTTAATAACATTATCGGGACTCCTACTTTTAACGCAAGTGTGTGGTTTGTAACACCTGAGAAATTAAATCAATTGATAAATTCCGGTGGGAAAATGGATTGATCTATGGCGGCGCCACGTTCAGTTTTATCTATGCTGTCGCAACTTAAGTAAAAATTTCTCCAACAAATGATCGTTTATAATGTTCAAAACTTTGTTCGTTGGAGCAAGAATGGCCTTTTGTTGGATGTATGACAGATCATTTATGTTATCCAAAATGTTTGGATAAGTAAAATCGATAATAGACGTTACCGGGTCATCAGCCGCATCTATAAGAATTTTGTCAGTTACATCTATCAAAACCTCTCTGTCGTTTGCTTTTTACGGTCCAATAAAATAAAGTAATTAAGTAATCATGTTCATAATATGATGATAAAAGATAACATTATTTAGGAGAATATATGTACATTCATATAAGTTAGAAATTTAGCATGATGGGTGATTTTGTCACTATATTCATAAGCACATATTGTAAGCATCTTATAACTTTTTAAGTATTTAATTATAAGTATAACCCTAATGATATAATTCTAAGACCATAAAGCAAAAAGATTTTGGTGTTACCCGGCCATTTCGACATGTTTCACAAAACCACCTGACTATTCACACAAAATCACCCATATCAACCCGTTACACAAAATTTACCATATTATTGCAAAATGAAAAGTAAGAATAAGATTGACCGTCTGCAAAATGAATCGAGGTTATGTGAATCACTGTAGATTGAGAGTCTACATACATTATATTAATTGGGGTTTTAATGAATGTGCTTCAAATAGTTGTAAAAACCCAAAGAGTGTAGAAGAAGAATCAATTGGGGGAAGGTTTTGAATGCGTTTTGAAAATTAAACAACATTGATGTTAATTGAAAACGATAGATGTTTTTGAATTGACAAATAAAATCATGGTACGATATGGTGTTGTGAATTTATGCTTAATTAAGGTAGTCCACATCATTATATTAAGTGTGGTTTTAATGCATGTTCTTCAAAGGGTTGTAAAAAACATCCTAAAGCAAAAAGATTTTGGGGTTACCCGACCATTTCGGCATGAAACAAAATCACGCATATCAACCCGTTACACAAAATTACTCATTTCAACATTATTCAAAATTACCCATATCCACCCGTTACACAAAATCGCCCATATCGACCCGTTACATAAAATAATTATAACGGTGACACTTAGTGGGGTTTACCATTAGAACCATTTCCCACCCGTATAAAAATCTAATGGTAGAATAAATTTAATACAAAAGTAAAATTCAAATGGATTTCAACACAATTGAAGCTTACATAGATTATTTGTTCGAATCGAGGTTATGTGAATCACTGTAGATTGATAAGTGAAGTCTTCAATATGAAAAGTAAGAATAAAATTAGTTCAACCTATATCCAAATCACAACAATATGTAATACATGTACGACTAAATCGGTTGCTTATGTATTCGTTTTTGAATCAGCGTTAGAGAGAGGTTGGTTTAAATAGGTGTTAAAGATAGATTGTTTATCAGTATGGAATTGTAACTCGTTGTAGAAGAGTGTAGAAGAATAACTAATTGGTGGAAGGTTTTGAATGCGTTTTGAAAATAAAATAACATTGATGTTAATTATGATGTTTTTGAATTGACAAATAAAAGAATGGTGTAATATGGTGTTGTACATTTGTGGCTAATTAAGGTAGTCCACATCATTATATTAATTGGGGTTTTAATGCATGTGCTTCAAAGGGTTGTAAAAACCCGAAGAGTGTAGAAAAAGAATCAATTGGTGAAAGGTTTTAAATGTGTTTTGAAAATTAAATAACATTGAATGTTTTTTAAATTGAATGATGCAATATGGTGTTGTACATTTGTGGTTACTTAAGGTAGTCCACATGATTATACTAATTGGGGTTTTAGTACATGTGATTCAAAGGGTTGTAAAAAAATCAAACAGCGTAGAATAAGAATTAATTGGTGAAAGGTTTTGAATGCGTTTTGATAATTAAACAGCACTGATGTTAATTGAAACTAATGGATGTTTTTGAATTGACAAATAAAAGAATGGTGCAATATGGTGTTACCTTACTATTTACACAAAATCACCCATATCAAGCCGTTACATAAAAATACTCATATCAACCTGGTACACAAAATCGCCCATGTCGACCCGTTACAGAAAACAATTATAATGGTGACACTTAGTGGGTTTTACCATTAGAACCATTTCCCACCTGTAGAAAAATCTAATGGTAGCATGAATGTAACACAATAGTATAAATCAAATGGATTTCAACACAATTGAAGCTTACATAGATTATTTGTTTAAATCGAGGTTATGTGAATCTCTGTAGATTACACGACTCTCCCTGACCTTGTCAAGTCCTCATAGTCATGCCCGTTATGGTCATGAGCACTAGCCTCGTTTTGCAAGAGATCTTAGGAATTGCACCCCTCACAATTTTCCTTCGAAGCGACCTTACTTCTCTCTCACATAGGTGATCTCATACCGAATCATTAAAAACATATGTTTGCGATTTTATCTTGAATCATTATGCTTTGTGATTTCATCCTGAATCATTAAAGCCATATGTTTAACCTCTCAACAAGTCACATTTGTTATAGGAATGGACTAGGATGTTACAAATTAAGTAACCCCCTTATATTGACGTGACTTCCCCCACATTTCTATGATTAGGTTGTCCTATTAAACCCAGATCTTGGGATCTCCAGTCAACTGAGTTAGGTTTTCCTTCATAGAAACTCATTCCTTTAAGGGCTTTAGTCACATTCCTTTAGACGACTCTCTAACTAACTCTCTTCTTAATCCTTTCGTAAGCGGATCCGCGATGTTATCCATTGACTTTACGTAGTCAATCATGATAACTCTATTTGAGAGTAGTTGTCGCACCAATCACCGTCTATGATGAATATGTCTCGACTTACCGTTTTACATTGTGATATGAGTTTTGTCAACATTCAATTGACTATCACACTTTATAAACATGGCCGTTACCGGTTTACGCCATCTTGGTATGTCCTTTACGAATAAACATAAATATCGCGCATATTCTATAAATTTATGTTAAATGATAAATTCAGATTTCATCATAGATTTAGCTATAAGCGTCTATTTGAAATACTTTCAAGAATTCTAAGACATAGCTTCTCACTTAGCGTAAATACATCCGCTCTAGTGGATCTAGATTCTTATATATATAAAAATCCATATTTGCATTACTCTATCATCTAGGAGCCGGATATCTTCCATAATGCAATCATAGTACTCATGTAATACTTATTCAAATGGTCCCCACTTGAATTACTGGTATATCTACTTAACCTGACTATAAGTTCTAAATCAGGTCAGACGCACGTCATTCAACACATAAAATGCCCAATATTCTTTGAGTATTCAAAATGGGCAACACGTTTAGATTGAAAAGATGTCATTGAACTCTAGCTAGGCCAGAATCCCCCACATTGAACCTCTTAAGAATATTGTCCTTATAATGTTTTTGACTTCAAAACAGATCCATATTGGTTCACATGACTTTAGTTCCAAGAACCATATTCAACAACTAATGAAGTTCATGTCATTCTTGATTCCAACATATCATTAGTGAATTTGTTTATCTTCTTATCACTTCTAGTGATAATTATACCATCTATGTATAAACACAGGAGTACACACACATACATCCATTAATTTTGAATCCACATTCTTACATGATATGGTGAAATTTGATGTCTTTGTTTGGGAGCTTTCCTTAAGCCATATAATGACTTAACAAGCCTACAAACTTTGCTCTCTAATCCAGGAGCCATGAAACCCTCAGGTTGGTTCATGTATAGTACTTTTCCTAAATCCCCGTTTGGAAATGTCATTTTAACATCCATTTGATGAACTTCCAAATTTCTTAATGCGGCAATAGCAAGTACCATTCTAATCGAGGTTATTCGCGTAAGAGGCAAATAAGTATCAAAGTAATCTAAACCTTCGCGTTGTTTAAATACTTTGATTACCAATATTGCTTTGTACTTGTCAATGGTGCCATCGGCTTTCATCTTTTCCTTGAAGATCCATTTATAGCCTAGTAGTTTACAACTCGAAAGTAAACCCACGAGCTCCCAAGTACGTTATATAAAATAGAATCTATTTCACTTTTAATGGCTTCTTTCCATTGAGCCATTCCGAGGAAGTTACCGCTTTTCGATAAGAAGTAGGTTCATTTTCTACCATAAAAGAAACAAATGGGTCCAAACGATTTCTCGATTCTTGCCCTTTTGCTTCTTCTAGGTTCAACCTATTCTTCCTTGGGTTGATCTTGTGTTTCATCTTGGAGATAAATTATTATCCCGTTGTCTCTGACCTTGGACAACTTCGTCATCTATTCTAGATGATTTTCCAATTTCCTTCGTTAATAAGAAAATATATTTTCAAAGAAGGAAGCACTTTTTTATTCCATTATCGTATCCTTGTGTATATCAACATACACAAAGAAACCATAAGCACTACCGTTATGAGCATATACAAAGAATATGCAATTCACAGTTTCAGGTCAAATCTTTTGAACGTTGGGGTTCAATACGGATATCTTAGCTAGATATCCCCCCGCATTTATAAATACTTATAAGATAGTCTTCTTCTCATCTATAGTTCATAAGAACTGTCTTATTTTCTTTACAAGGGATCTTATCTAAAGGATAAGTAGCCGATACAATCGCTTTCCCCCACATGTCATGGCTTTAAACTAGGACTTAAGAACATGGCATTAACCATATCTTCTAAGGCACGGTTCTTTTCTTTCAACAATTCTCTTGTTTGAGTATAAATTTGTGTCTTATTCTAAGTTTAGCACATAAATTTAGAAATAGAAACACATATTCACCTCCGATATGACTTCGAACCACCTTATTTTTGATAATAAGTTGATTCTCAACTTATTTATATAGAACAACTTGTCTATATCCTTACTCTCAAGTAAGTATAAATAGCAATATTTTGTACCACCATCAACAAATATGATGAAGTACTCGATATTCTCTACCTTAGTAGGTATCAATTCCAAATCACAAAAAACCATGTGAATCATATCAAGGGTTCGGTTATTTTCTGTTCAACCGAGAGAAAAAAAAATCTTGTCAATTTGGCTTCAACACAAGTTTAAATTTTGTAGTCCGTGTCAATACAAAAATGGGTATCCAATTTAGTTTAATTAGACAATATATCAATTTAAACTTTAAAACATGTCCGAGTCAGCCATGCCATATATTTAAACAATCAAATAAGGTGAATTCATACTCATTTTACAGAAATGACCATTAAAAATACATTCAGCTTAAACATTTTTAAAGGCGTAACCCGTACGGACTCAAATTATGTTATTCGTTAACTTAATTATTATTTGATTCAAACACAAGATGAAAGCCAAATTTCATCAAGTAACCATCCGGACACCAGATTCATACGAATCTCCGGTGCGTACAACGCGTTGGTTAACTTAAACTCTTTTCCAGATGTGAATCACATCTCATTTTCCCCTGATATTAGCAGTTGGAGAGTTGCCCAAATTCGTTCTCTCCATTCTCAACTGCATTAAAAGAGTTAATCAAACTCTTATCACCATATACATGACATGATACCGAAGTGTTAATCCACCATTATCTAAGGTCGGATTCCCTCATGGCCTTAGTTTTCATGTCATTCAGACCATATAACGCATAGTTATGGCACATAAGATTTGTGAATGTTTCAAAGCATCTACCGTACACGTAACTAGAGTATCGGTCTCCCTTTTAACAAGTTCAGGATAGATGTCACTCGTGACATTCCAAATGTTAATATGAGGTCCCATGATTAGTTTGAAACTAATTTGGTACTATTAACAACGTGCTCAATCATATAGTGTTTCTTAACAAAAACGATTTTAATCGACTTTTGTTTAAAACGCTAATGTTTTGTAAGATCCGTTATACAAAACCACTTTAAAGGAAGTCTTTCGACTAAACAATTAAGCAATATCGCCTATCACAATGTTTTATTGTATTAATAACCACCCCGGAGTAATAACACAAAGTAAACAAACGGATTATATTAACAAAATTTTATCATTAACAACTTATTATAATTATCAAACTTTCATTAACCAAACGGCTTATATCTAATATTCCACTTCCAACAACCATAATAACCACTATATCCGTATAAACACAAAACATACATAATTTCAATGCAATTCAACTAATAATAACTATAAACTAACAAATTTTAAACAATAAATATTCCCCGACGACATGTCACCCGGGATACCAAAAGGAGAAAAAAATTTATAACATACCTTGGCTGTGGATTCGGCTCTTTGTCGCTCGGCTGTCAACTCGGCTCGTTCACTTTCTTGGCTGCCGTCGGTACAAGCTGCCAAAACCAAAAAAAAATTACAGTTATCTAATAAAATAACAACTTATGTTTTTAGAGATTTATTTCAAAGAAAATCCACTTGGTTTCAATGAATCTAAATTCGTCATGATTTGCAACCATGTCAGTAATTGGCGCACCAATTACATTTACAAGAATTCCACTAGGTTAAACTCGTGTAACCATTATTAAACATTGTCCAAACAAAATAAGTTAAGAACTGTTAAAATAATTTGGTATCTAATAAACTCGACTTGGTTTATATAAACTTGTACCAAATCTAATTCAAAGAAACTCAATAGGTGTCCAAAGAATCAAATAGCATCCTTTAAAAGAAATTCATCTTGGGGTTTCACATAAACTGATCTGAACACCTGAAAGATCACACATAACCAATTAAATAAAGTGTTATAAACCGGTATCCAAGAAATACAATCCTGATTTCTATAACCTTGTACCGGATCTGCTTCAAAGAAACTCAATCTTGGTTTCAGTGAATCAACTAGATCAGTTTAACAAAAAATCAATCTTGGTTTCAAACTAAACTGATCTGAACAACTGCTTTTTAAAAATCGTTATAGATATCTAATTCCAAATTTGTACATTAAAAATCTGTTTATTAAAACTGATTTCAAAAGAAACTAAACTTGTTTCGACAGAACACAATTTATAATTATAAAATCTGTTAATAATAATTAATCCGATTTAACAAAAGTGATTTTAATTCTGTTACACAGAATCTGTTTTAAAACTGTAGGGAAACATGTACACTTTATCAATATAAATCGAATTATAATAAATAATTAACAGAAAATTAAATAACAGACAGAAAGGGGTAGAAGCAGAAGACAGACACTATATAACGATAAATAAATAAAGCAGTAAAAGGTCATGGAACGAGGCACGTGTTGGAAACGCTTCCCTTAAAACAGATTTGCTGTCTGTTTCCCATGGTACAACGTTCAAAGCTGTTGTACAGCCGGACCTGACATACTTGCCTGAAAGATCATGAAAATTGAGTGCTTCTGATCGAAAGGATTTCAGTAAAACTTATAATGGAGTTCTTTTCTCTTGTGTGTTTTCCGGTGTCCGTGGAATGGTTGAGATTGCCATCTATTTATACACATTCATATGCATATGGTGTAATGGTGCAATCAATAGCAATCAATGTCTCATTAATTAGCTGCTATAAACCCTTGAAACACATCATAACAGCCAAATCAATTGTTAATTAATGACACATTAATTGGAAGTTATAAACCTTTGAAACAAATCATAACAACCAATTTAATTGTCAATTAATGACACATTAAATTGCAGTTATAAACCTTTGAAACAAATCATAACAGCCAATTTAGTTATCAATGACCCATTAATTTACAGTTACCAAACAAACTCGTAACTGACATTTAACCATTTTCCTTCATTCCAATTTTCCTTCCTTAAGACTCGATATCTCATTCACACTAACTCTATTTTGGACATGTAATGGCTCGACCTGGCCTTACACTTAATAATTATATTCACTAATAATTATCTATATCCAAAGTTAGTGAAAACACATTTTTCCACTAAATTTTCCAACATAAATTTAACACAAAAGTAAAATTCAAATGGATTTCAACACAATTGAAGCTTACCTAGATTATTTGTTCGAATCGATGTTATTTGAATCACTGTAGATTGACCAGTGAAGTCTGCAAAATGAAAAGGAAGAATAAAATTAGTTCAACCAATATCCAAATCACAACAATATGTAATACATGTACGACTCAATCAGTTGCTTATGTATTCGTTTTTGAATCAGCGTTAGAGAGAGGTTGGTTTAAATAGGTGTTAAAGATAGATTGTTTATCAATATGGAATTGTAACTGGTTGTAGAAGAGTGTAGAAGAAGAACGAATTGGTGAAAGGTTTTGAATGCGTTTTGAAAATTAAACAACATTGATGTTAATTACAATGTTTTTGAATTGACAAACAAAAGAATGGTGTAATATGGTGATGTACATTTTTGGCTAATTAAGGTAGTCCACATCATTATATTAATTGGGGTTTTAATGCATGTGCTTCAAAGGGTTGTAAAAACCCGAAGAATGTAGAAGAAGAATCAATTGGTGGAAATAAATAGTCTTGTGTGATTGATGTGATTGTAACCGTTGCTAAAAATATGGTCAATTACAAGTGTTGAAACCGTTATGACATTAAATCAAAATGTTGAAACCGTTACTTAGACGGGTTTGACTTTTTCTATGTTGTTGTAACTTGTACATACCATATGAGAGAGTTAATAAGAGGCTGACACCTAAGCATTATTTAATTATGCTGTTTCAAAGAGTTGTAAAAAATCTTGTTTTGAATCAAGGTTATGTGATTCATTGTAGATTGAACTGATGAATATGAAATTGTAACTGATTGTAGAAGAGTGTAGAAGAAGAATCAATTGGTGGAATGTTTTGAATGCGTTTTGAAAATTAAATAACATTGATGTTAATTAAAACTATTGAATGTTTTTAAATTAACAAATAAATAAATGATGCAATATGGTGTTGTACATTTGTGGTTACTTAAGGTAGTCCACATGATTATACTAATTGGGGTTTTAGTACATGTGCTTCAAAGGGTTGTAAAAAACCAAAGAGTGTAGAAGTAGAATCCATTGGTAGAAGTTTTTGAATGCGTTTTTAAAATTAAACAGCACTGATGTTAATTGAAACTAATGGATGTTTTTGAATTGACAAATAAAAGAATAGTGCAATATGGTGTTACCTGACTATTTACACAAAATCACCCATATCAACCCGTTACATAAAATTACCCATATCAACATTTCACAAAATTACCCATATCAACCTGTTACACAAAATCGCCCATGTCGACCCGTTACACAAAACAATTATAATGGTGACACTTAGTGGGTTTTACCATTAGAACCATTTTCCACCCGTAGAAAAATCTAATGGTAGCATGAATGTAACACAATAGTATAAATCAAATGGATTTCAACACAATTGAAGCTTACATAGATTATTTGTTTGAATCGAGGTTATGTGAATCTCTGTAGATTGACCTGTGAAGTCTGCAAAATGAAAAGTAAGAACAAAATTAGTTCAACCTATATCCAAATAACAATAACATGTGATACATGTACGACTTAATCGGTTGCTTATGTATTTGTTTTTGAATCAGCGTTAGAGAGAGATTGGTTTAAATAGGTGTTAAAGATAAATTGTTTATGAATATGGAATTGTAACTCATTGTAGAAGAGTGTAGAAGAAGAATCAATTGGTGGAAAGTTTTGAATGCGTTTTGAAAGTTAAATAGCATTGATGTTAATTGAAACTGATGGACTTTTTGAATTGACAAATAAAAGAATGATGCAATATGGTGTTATAAATTTATGGTTAATTAAGGTAGTCCACATGATTATATTAATTGGGGTTTTAATGCATGTGCTTCAAAGGGTTGTAAAAAACCAAAGAGTGTAGAAAAAAAATTAATTTGTTGTACTTACCATATGTGAGAGTGAATATTAGGCTAACATATCAGCACTATTTAATGAGCGTGCTTTACGAGGCTTGTAAAAAATCTTGTTTTATTATAAAATAAAATAGATAGATAGATTTGGTTTTCTGTTGATTTAGAAAAACGTTAGCTAAAAACAATTGCACATATCAGGCTAACTTCATATTCTCATTTCCCGAAGGACCAAATGCTCCTATTCACTAAGAGCATTAAACGGAGTTCCAGTCGAATGCTATGAGTTAATAGGAACAACTGATCCTATAACCAACTTGAATGGGAAGTCACATGAAGTACGTTTCTAGTATGCATCACATTAATTAATAGATACAATTTCACATAAGCGTCAATTCTTGATCCAATGTTTCTCGTAAGACCAGGTGTCCCTATTAAGTAATAACGTCAAATAAGGATCTCGCTGGAGGTCGTCACTTAATACGGGAAACTTGTTACAAGGTCGCATAAGGTAATAAGGATTATATTAGTGTGTACAAATACAAATTATTGTGTAATGTCCCTTGGTTTCTAGACTTTGTTATGAAAAGGAGGCTCACATTAATCGCTATAGTAGCTCCAGCAAGTAACTGACGTGGCTACAGTTGCACGGTTGGTCTGACTGTCGAGCCAAGGTACGAACGCAAGCAAAAAGTGCATAATAGATTGAAAGTTATCATCATCACCTTTTGAAATAGTCCGTGGCTACAACCAAAACCCAAGGGTGGTTGTCGTGCCAAGAGACAACATGTAGCAAACAATTAAATAGGACAGACTGAAGTGGGCTGCCAAAAGCACATATATCACTACAACATTTACCACTATCCCCAGCGACAAATTCGTCGTTTCCCGGGCGACTTGTCGCTGTGGATACTTATCCCGGGCGACATGTCGCCCAGGATAACTCGATCGGAAAAGCTCGAAGGGGATACGTTCCCGGGCGACTTATCCGGGCCCACATAGTTTCAGTCAAACAATAAAGTGCCACGGTGGAGGGTTTTCCCGGGCGACATGTCGCCCAGGATTGTGCTTGTTAAAAGAAAATACTAATTAACACTGCTACTTGATTAATTAATTAATTACGTAGAATCCCGGGCGACATGTCGCCCGGGAAAATATTCCTTATACGCTGACTTGTCAATGCGAGAAATAGATTTTGTCCTTTAGTGATAGCTATCTCGGGCGACATGTCGCCTGGGAAAAGCCTGCATTTTTTTTGCTTTAACTAGGTCTGCATTTTTTTTAGTACGCCCTGCACAACAGGTTATTTCTAGATTTTTTCCAGAAAAAATCTACCAATACTCAAACCTGTATAAACCAGTATAGAATCTACCCAAATACATTACAACTTGTACCAAAACACAATACAATATAATAGATCAACGCATTTGATATAATAAAGCAAAATACGTCCAAAATCCGAATAAACACAATATAGTCTACAAAACGGGTGACGAAGTCACAAAACTTGCATTATCCGCAAGATACAAGTCAATATTCACCTAGATAACATGTTCTAAACGTACGGGGAAACAAATGTTCACATAAGAGTCGCCAATATATACTTCAAGACACAAAATAGCATATACTTACCCAACATCTCCTAACTATCGGTATCCTCCTCATCCTCCTCTTCCTGCCGCCGTTCTCATCATCTCCTGGCTCATCATCCCCATACCCGCCACTCCCGCTGCCACCACCGTACTCAGGCTGTGACTCAAGCTGCGTAAGCATCTGGGAAAACTTGTCGTCACTCCTAAATAACTTCATGAACATGTTCACCTGATGCGTTAGCCGCTTTTTGCTCTTTTTGAGCTTAACGACATCGGAGGTGTGCGTGCATGGAGGCGGGGGTGGAATGATCGTGCCCTGTCCCAACAAAACCCTACCAACACCGGGAATGTGCCCCCGTTGCTTGCCCCCATGCGCAATAGCCATGATCTCATCGTCGGTGTAGGGCACACCCGAGGGGGTGTTGGAGCCTAGACCCTGTAGCCTCAACATCTCATCCTATGTAGTCACAAAAACACAAGATAGTTAATATATTAGTTGGGTTACTACATTATTTCTCGACAAATCATTAAAGTGCGTGTTTTGAAACAAAACTTACATATAAAGCTTTGTCCTGAGGGTTCAAGAATACGCCGCCAACAATATGTGTCAAGAAGAAGGTATGGATTAGCGACGGGTACTCTCGAGTAGCTGAGCTCTCCATCTGTACATACACACGTATATAAGATGAAACAAATTAAAAACGACAAATCTTGGAGGGCGGCAATAGACCGGGATCCCTGTTGGCATACGACCATGCTCTTTACCCAGTTTTATTTATTTGGTGATCGGGAGTGGCGGTGGTGAGTGGTCTTCTTCAATCACCGGTATAGTGTTTTTTGGTGTAAAGTTTTTTGGTCCAAGTGTTTGGTACCAGATATGGTTTTGGTACCTTTTTTATCCCCGACGACAATCTCGGGGACCATGCTCTTTGCCCAGTTTTATTTATTTTGAGCAGCCCGGGCAAGGTTCTTGGGATCATTCCAAAAGGCAATCTGCGCATCCCAATCTATCGCGGAAATGTGCGAGGGACGTGCGCGTCTGATACGATCCACGTCGTATGTCCCGTTCTCGGGGTCAGGAACCCAATACCTTTCCTTGAGAGCAGCCTTCTTGCCATTGTAGATCTTTTACAAATGTTGTTGGATGCCCGCATAGGTTTTTGGCCAGCGATCGGATTCCATGTGGGGACGCAAGTCAAACTGGGTCTGCAATCATATACAACAAAGACAGAGTCAGAGATATAATTTATATATTTATCTAAATTTGTTTATTTATTTATATGATATAAATGAATAAACAAATTTAGATAAATATACACAATTAAATAAATGAACACGATAATGAAATAAACATAAAAGGATAATGAAATAACTTACCTCAATCTTTGCCACGACCCCCGCCTTCCGCTCTGACGGAATTTGGCGCCAAGAAGGGTAGTGTAACGACAACTCCCTAACGAGCTCCCCGAGGTAGTTAGACGAATGAGTCGCATGGTCACCGAGAGGCACCAGGGTTTCTCTGTCGCCAAACTCAAACCGGATCGGGACGGGGCCATTTTTATCTGTGATAGCCTTTAACCCAAGGTTCCGGGTCTCCTGGCGGGTATGCATCCTGCCCGCTCTCCTGCCACCCAAATTGGGTTTTCGGGTGCCCTTACCTGCAAAATCAAATGAGTGATAAAGTCATAAAAATTAGAGGCAATCAAATTTAATGTATCAAGTTTATGCTTGTATTACAATAATCCAAAAATTCTTACCACGGTTATCTAAGAAACCCCCACAACCGGTGGGTATCTGGTATGGAGGGGGACGATCATCACCGCCACCGTCATCGCCGTGACCTCGTGCAACATCTGCTGACATCTGTACAAGTAGCATTAGGATAACATATAGAAATTCATGAACAAAATAATAAAAGCATGCACACATCTAAATACATACACATCCAAATAAATATACACATTTAAACAATCCATAGCAGTTTCATTCATTCATTCAAATATATAAGTGTCTTTTACAAGTTACAACTAAAGATCAATCTTCTTCTTCACTAGAATAAATAACATTTACACCATCATCAATATCAAGGTTGACGAGGCTTCATCATCAAAATCTGCTAAATCATGAGGAATGAGGTCTTCCTCATCAATAATATCATCGTCTTCATCAACATCAATGATATCTGGTGGTGCGTCAACATCTATTGATTGACCATCTATATGCAAGGACGCAATTTCCAAGTCATTCAAACTAGTAGAAAGTGTGGGATCAGATGAGTTGTCGACATGTATAACATCAGGGTCGTCCTCTACCACAATGACACCCCTGTTCGAAAACTTTTTATGACTCACATGTTCGATGACCTTCCAACCGAGTGGTCGTCTGGCCATATCTTCAAGGTAGAAGCATTGTTTTACTTGTGTTGCGAGAATGTATTGGTCATTTTTAAACACCTCACCATTTGCCTTGATTTGTGTTATGTTGTTTCTAATGACAAAATTTTGGATACGTCCTTTGTTGCTAGTGTCGAACCACTTAACTCGAAACAATACAATTTTGAACGACAAATACGAAAACTCGAGGATTTGTTTAAGCTGACCATAATATATTTCTCCGTCCGGACCAGGCGAACAAATGCCGCTGTTTTGAGTTGTTCGACGTTCATCGTGGCTGTGCACGACAAACCTCACACCGTTGACTACGCAAAAGTTGACTGAGATTGGAGTTTGTGATGGTCCACAAGCCAAAGCAAATATCTCGCTGCTTTCGCTAACACCTGGGTCATTACTGGGCTCCATACACTTTCCAGTAGCATGCCAAGTCATTTCCTTTGCAGTGTAACTAGACTTGTTCAAACGTTGTAGTCTTGGAATGATCAAAAAGTAACGCAACACCTTCTTAGGAACTTTTTTCCCCGGTTTGTTACTGTCTTTCCATCTACTCGTGTTACACACCAGACAGAAATGCACATCTTTGTTAGCGTCGCCCTGAAACAAGAAGCAATCGTTTACACAAGCATGTATCGACTCGTACCCTAACCCGATCATTTTAAATGTCTTCTTTATTGCATAGTATGACGGTGGGAGATTGTATCCTTTAGCGGTGGGAAATACATTTTGGAAAAACTCTAGCATTTCATTGAATATAGAATTAGTCAATTTACCTTTAACCTTAAAATAGGTAAACTTTGCCATAAAGTATAATCGAGTCACATAGTCACAACCAGGGTACAGCTCCTCGTTGGCACTGGCATATAACTCTTCGAACTCGTTATTTTTAGCTTGAGTCGGGTCGTTACTTGTCTTACCAATATCTCCTTGAGTTGGCTCATTTTGTACATTATTCAGAGGAATATAGCTAAGATCATTAAGGTACGTTGTCATGTCACTCTGAGGTTGTCTTGTGTTATCTATTACTGGCGGTGGCGAAGGAAGATCCGGTTCACCATGGTGAATCCATGTTTTATAACTTGGGTCAAACCCATACTTCGAAATGTGGTCTGAAAGGTGTTTGATGGATACCCACAATACTAGACGACAAGACTTGCATGGACATCTTATATTCCCGGCACTATCCACTAACGGCTTGCAATCATCGACGAATTTCTTAAGACCGGTATAAAATGCTTTTTCATGTTTCCCTAAACTTGTCCAACTCTTATCAATTACCATAACTGCGTTTTAACGATACAATTAGTTATTATATGCAACTTAATTAAACACATTCAAACGAGGAATACGAGATGTTTTGTTCACCTAGTGCAACTATGGAAGGCAATCCTAACCCACTCTTTGAATGATTCGTCTCATATATGAATGCGTATAACCGATTTACTATTTGAGAAAATTTCGGCAGCATTTCCCCTCAACTCCCCAAATATGTGTTTAAAGACATATTCGTAGGAGTAAAGGAGAAACACTGTCGAAATCATCTCAAATAGTAAACCAATTATACGCATTCATATCCTAAATGAGACAAAACATTCAAAAAGCAGTCCCAAACAGGGGACTTTCCGAAATTAATTTCTAATAAATTAATTTCGGACGGGTTTTCTATAGGATGATTAAAATCAGACGGGGATTTTCCAAAATTAATCACTAAAATCCTAAAACATTCCTAAAGGGTTCAATAAAATAAATACCTAAACGCATATTCATTTATATCAAATAAAAAAACATACATTTATATCAAATAAGCTGTCAAGGAGTGTTTGGATTTGCATTTTACAGTGTCAAGGAGTGTTTGGATTTGCATTTTACACAAACTAATAACTATAAACATTCCCCGACGACATGTCGCCGGGGATACCAAAAGGATAAAAAAAAGTTACAATATACCTTCTGCTTTCGACTCAGCTCGTTCTGGCCCCTCGGCTCGTTCTCGGCTCTCGGACTCGGAGATGCTACTGTGTCACTGTCACTGTCTAAAAAAAAGAAGAAGACAAGACATGAAATTACTGTTATACCCTCATGTGCAAGGCATATGGGGATTTAACAGCCATTGACTGACGGTCGTTAGTCAAAGGGATGATCGAAGATGCAAAAATAATAGGATGTGAAGGATGGTAGACGTATTTATTTTGAAATTGGGACGAAACTAGTATTTTAGCTTCAAGCGTAGCGACGTTTTTTTGTTTAGACTAAACTTTGCTCTTCAACTTCATTTTTCCTTCGTTTAGCCTAGATCAAAGTATAGAGTACCAAAACTACATTATAAATAAGTAAAAAAATCATCAAATAAAGCTGGCTTCCTTATAAATGACTTGGTTTTGTCCAAAAAAAATATTATAATTTGTGTTAGGGAAAGGATGCAGCCGTTTGCAAGGAATCTAAGAGATCGCAAGAAATCCTGAACATATGTTAAGTGTGCATAGAGCTAAGTTGTCAAGATGAAAAACTTGGAGGCTAAAATTGTTGAAGAGCTGGCAAGATGATTATCTACAAGAGTGCAAATTTTAGGTTTAGAATATATTTAATAAAAACACGTGTTCTTGATATTTTGTTGCTCCGTCTGAGATGTTTGAGATCGTTTGTTAATCTTACTCGTGTGGATTGTCGAAACACTTTTGATATGTGCAACAAACAAATAAACAGATATAACTCCATTGAGAGTCATTTGAATTAGCGCCTCTCAAAATTGCTTAACTTGTTTCAAAATAAGTGGTTTGTTTCTATCTAAACATTCAATCATAATATACGAATCCTAATAAGGCACAAATTGATTTGCAATTGACCATAGCTCACATTAGAAGGGTACAATTGGATTTTAATGTATAAACTAGATAAAGGTATTTACTGAACTTCTGGTAAAATGGTTATTTATGTCATATTCAAGAATCTTTTGCTTTTTTACTTCCTTGTGTTCCCTCAATTTCCTTGTCAAAATCAGCTTGCAGCCTTCTTTTTTTCAGTATATTTGTGTTAATTTGATTACAGATTACTTTTGTTCTCTATACAACTCCTCTCTAGCGAGCTGTATAAAAGATGACTGCAGAAACTCAACAAGCCAGCGTTTATAACCTGTACGACCCATCATTTCTAGTTATCTTTTTTACTTGTATTTTCCTTTTTTTTTATTATTATCTGTAATCAAACCTAATTCTCCTGAAGTGGTCTTGACCCTTTGTCTAACCGGTCCTGGGTCTTAACTGCTTAACTAGTCTGAGACATTAAACCGGTCCATGATCCTGCACAACTGCAGTGGTCCTTAAACAAGAAAAATAGGCCTTTGGCATAAATCACAGTCCTAACAACCAGTTGAGCTTAACTAGCTAGAGATGGCAAACATGGGTAGGTCGGTAACTTGGGCCGCGGGGGTCAAAACATGACTGATCGGGGTGACTTGCAAACGCCCACTAGTCATTTTTATGCAAAACATTAATACGTTAGATATGATTACGACTAGTGAAGTATTACAATGATAACCACAAACGGGCTTGGGCCTAATTATCCACTTATACTCCCCGCAGTCTGGGCGGCGAAATCGAGAAAGCTCGGACTTGAGTAGTAAACTAGAAAAGAAAAAAAAAACAAAACAAAACATTAACGGAATAAAAGCATAACTTGTTGATGAAAGCAGCTCGTCACTGATCTTCAAACAGCAACAAAAGCAAAGCGTTGCACACGAACATAATTAGTTGTTGAAGAAATCCGCCAACATGCGGAGACAAATCTTCAAGCGAACTTATAAACATAGATAAAACAAAGATTTTTTTATTTTTTTTTATACGGGATAAACCAAAGTATCCCGAAACATAAAGGATAACCCAATGTATCCTAACAATCATGTGGATTTGTGACCTTAGCACAAATCACCAACACAAATAAAAAAAAGTAAAAAGAAACAAACAACTATAAGTAATAATAACGATTATTGTAAAAACTTGCTTGGGCCTATTGATTAAACTCAACACTCCCAGTCTCTCACGTCATACACCGTAAATGATAAAAAGATCCACATGACAACGTGTATGAAATAATGATTTTTTTCAATACACTTTTAAATAAGGATCCACCTTTACCCATTTTTTGATCTTGAATTTGGTTATGAATTTAAGGATCTGAGATGAGATGTGGAGTGGTTCGGTATTTTATTTTATTTTATTTTTATAAGGGATAATGGTGGTGGCGGCAGCAGTTAAAGGTTTGACGGGTGGCCCTATGAGAGGCGGCTCAACATAGCCACTAAGTCTGAGAATCAAACCCGATCATGATACCATGTTAGACTACATAATTCCCCGTTGGTATGATGTATTCCTAACACAATATATAGAGAATACAAGAGACATAATGAAAACCCTAACGGACCCTAAACCCACAAACGGGCTTAGGCCTGATTATCCACTAATAAAAACAAGACTGATCGGGGTGACTTGCAAGCGCCCACTTGTCATTTTTATGCAAAACATTAATACGTCAGATATGATTACGACTAGTGAAGTATTACAATGATAACAAAAAAATGATTTAGGAAATTGTTTGCATTTAAAATACACTTTTGGTGACTTTTGACCCGTTTAACCCTCTTTTAGTTTAGCTAAAAGATTTTATATCGACCAATTCCTAATTATATGAAGCTGGTTTGCTGAGGTTTGAAGGTTTATGTTTTCCAGACGATTGTCCAAAACATACAGAATCTGGGACTGTGATAGTCAAATGTGGCTCTATGGTTATCGGATGCCTCGGGTATTAGTACCTTTGACTTTGTATGATCCTAAAATTGTTGTACAGATTGAGGCATTCGAGAGTTTATCAGGAGACTACTCAAGAGTGTTTTATTGATCCAAAAACTGAGGAGTTGAGATCCCTAGGGACTAGGAAGCTTCTTGCTTGGTCAACCTAGGATTTTAATGTTGACAACTGATGAGTCAACTTAAGTTGTTGACTCCTCCAAGTTTCTTTGAGTTTGACATCCTTTGACCCTTTACAACTCATGTTTTCTGAATCACTAGTTTGACATGGTTAACCATTTGTTAGTACCTCTATATAAAATAGACACAAGTTCTTGTTCATCATTAATTGGTACACGTGGAATTACGATTAAGGGCTTACATCAGCAGAATTCATTAAAGTTCCTAACACTCAGGTACTAAAACTTTAGTTTAGAAACGTGAGTTGCGAAACTAAGCAAGTTAGTTAAGATTCTTATTTTGAGGGAAGCATACCAAAACTCATTATTTATAACGCCTTCTACAATTTTAAAAACTTGTGTGACCACAAATTAATTCTTTTATAAACACTAAAACAACTCACTAGCATAGTTTAAGACATGAGACACAAGCGAGCTAGTGCAGTATAGTTGTTAGGTGCTATATAGGCACGCCACATTTGGCATTTAGCGTAAGAATTCCCTAAATAAACACAACAACCCAATACACACTTCCCTTTATAAATATTTTTTACCTTGAAAAATAAACGAAAAACCAAAAAAATTGAAAACGCTTGTTATCTTCATTGCAGGGTGCCTATAACAGATGAGGCAATGTAGTATGATGTCGTGATAGGCACCAAAGTTGCCCTATAACTAGCTACTACACTCTGCACTCTAAGGATTATACAGTTAATTAGTACGTTTTACTTCAATTAATTTGGTTAGGACTTCTACAATAAAATATGAGTCTTAACCTCTCTATATGAGGATGCAGATTCACATTATTTATGTTACAAATAATTATTGAGTCATGAAAAAAGATAATTGGGGATCTTATGTCAGAAATGTACCCTTACTTTGTCTTCTTTGATGTGTATAATGAATAGGAGACATACTCCATGGGCATTGTTTGGTGAGTCAAGTTATTGCACCTTTAAGTGCTTTCCTTTTCTTTTTGACCAGATAACATGCTTCTTTCCATTAGCAACAAAACAAGGAGATATGGACCAATTGTAAGACAACTACGTAGTATCTTGGACACTTGTGGGACTCACTTTTGTCTTTTGTGCATATTTGTATACATACTTTTGTGTAATGAGAACTATCAGTTTTACTTCATGGGAACATAAGCTGGACATTGCTGTAGGAAAGGCCTTTACCAAAACAAACTAAATTAAATTAAAGACCATTTATCCAACTCTTTCTTCTCATACTCAAATGACAAACTCTATTCTTACACATTTGAGAACTAAAAACAAACTGAATGACTAAAACCTCAAATCTAAAAACAAAATCCTACTTTATGATTGTGGAAACATTTAACTATGAGTAGATGATTGTTTCATTAAAGGTTGTGAAGTTTTCCCCCATTCTTCAGGTGAACATTTAACTTCCATCAACAGTGCAACCACTTCTTTCATTGTTGGCCTTTCCGCGGGGGAAGAGTTGACACAAAACATTGCAATACCGAGTGTTTGTAGCATTTCTTGGACCATTTGATCTGGTAGTCCTTGGAGCTTGGTGTCGAGAATAGTGACTGCTGGCTCAAAACTTCCCATTTTCTTTTTAACCCACTCCACTATATGTGAACCTTCTCTTAGCCGATTTTCAACTGCACTGCGTCCACTTAAGATCTCTAACAAAACCACCCCGTAACTATAGACGTCACTCTTCTCTGTTATGTTCATCGTGTAACCATATTCTGCAAAACATAAACATTGAGTATGTTCAAAGATCAGATAAGAGCTATCTATTAGAACATAGATAGTTGATGCAAATTATGAGTGTAAAATAAAATAATCCAAATAATAATATCTCATGATCTGATAATTATAAGGGAAATAAATACTTGCCTGGAGCAATGTATCCGTATGATCCAGCTACTCGCGACATAGCATGTTGATAATTTGTAGAACTCATAAGCTTAGCGAGCCCAAAATCCGCCAAGTAAGCCTCGTATTTACAATCAAGAAGTATGTTATTACACTTCACGTCTCTATGAAGAATTGCGGGCACACAATCATGATGAAGATATGCGAGCCCTTGTGCAGACCCCACTGCAATCTTATACCTCGTTTCCCAATCTAAATTCCTATTAGTTTGCAACAACTGCTGTAAGTTCCCGTTAGCTATATGATTGTACAGTAAAAGCTTCACACTTCTATTAGAACAATAGCCCAGAAGCTTCACAATGTTTCGGTGTCGAATATGACCAAGAATTTGTATCTCTGCTGCAAAGGAATCAATCGCGGGTTCTTCATCTTTTCTTGTTTTCCATAGTTTCTTTACCGCGATAATTTCACCATTTGGCATTTCAGCTTTGTATACGACCCCTGAGCACCCTTTCCCTATCACATTCTCGTCTTTTAAACATTCCAAAATGTTATCAATGGTAAAGCCGAGCTTTGTGAAAGGTATAAATGTCCACGGGTATGAGAAATCATCCCCTCGGGAATCGGGGTTTGATTCGTTTAATGAATTCTTGATCATGTACTTATGATTTCTTGACATAAAGACCCAAGTGGCCCCAGCCGCAAGGGTAACAAATGCAATGATTAGTACCACTAAACCTACCATTTTAACTGATTTCAGTCCGTTTCTTGCTGGTGTTCGTGAAGAGCACGAAAACCCGTCTGCCGATTCACAAAGACCTTCATTTTGGATGAATGACTCAGGTGTTAGTGTTCGAAAAAAGGGTGTTGATGGAATTGGACCAGTGAAATTATTGTAGGAAACATTTAGGGAAGTGAGGCTAGTGAGTGAACTCAAGATTAGTATCTTACCATGAAACGAGTTGTGTGAAAGATCGAGTGATTGTAGCTGAGTTAACGCGTTTATTGACTCCGGTATTTCACCGTCAAACCTATTTGAGCTCAAGTCAAGACTAATAGTCAAACTCGTGATTGACCCAATCTCAGGTGGGATTTGACCAGAAAGACCATTTGAACTCAAATCAAGAAGTGTCAACTTCTGTAGGTTTTTGATCGATGAAGGGATCAAACCCGTGAGCAGATTGTTGTTTAAGATGAGTTTATTCAAGTAACTAAAGTTACCGAAACTCAAGGGGATTTGACCTGTGAACCCGTTTTGACTCAAATCAAGCTGCTCAAGATTCACTAACTCACCCAACTCAGGCGGGATTTCACCTGTTATATGATTATTATGAACATCTAAAAGCTCAAGAACTGTAATATTACCTAGCTCACGAGGCAATACACCCGAAAAATGATTAGTATACAAATCAAGAAACACGAGGTTTGGCAATTGCCCGATCTCCCTAGGAATAGGACCCGAAAGCTGATTCTCACCAAGCCTTAATCTAACCAACGACTGACAATTTCCGACACTTTTAGGCACTTCTCCCGACAGTGAATTCCCAAGTAGCAACAATTTGCTCAACTTCTTTAAACTGAATATTTCTTCCGGGATTTCCCCTGTTAGCTTATTTTTCGACAAATCAAGCGAGTAAAGCTCGGTACAATTACCAAAAGACGACGGTATCATACCAGAAACCATATTCCCCCATAAAAAGAAACTTTGTAACATCTTCAAGTTCCCAATTTCCCACGGAATCGGACCTGAAATCTGATTCTTATCAAGCTGAATCGCAGTTAAACTCGTGCAATTCCCAATCTCTGCTGGAATCCTCCCCGTAAACGTATTCTCAGACAAATGAAGCTGTTCGAGAACTTTCAACTTCCCTAACTCCCTCGGTATCTCACCACTCAACTCATTCGCCGAAACATCAAACACAACTAGCTCAGAACAATTCGAAAGCTCAACAGGAATCGAACCCATTAATGAATTTCCCCAAAGTAACAAACTCGTAAGCTTTTGTAGCATACCTAACTCTTTAGGAATCAAACCCTTAAGCTTATTCATATGAAGATACACATTCCTTAACTCAGAACATATCCCTAGCTCACTAGGTATCTCACCAGATATCTCCGTATCATAAATCGCCAAAGTTTGCAACTTCACCATATTCTTAAAAGTCTTCGGTATCGAGCCAGTTAACCCCGTTGCCGCTACACCAAAAGTAGTCAAATTTGCTAGAAACCCCAACTCGGGCGGTATTTCACCTACCAAATAAGGGTTGCCACCAATTCTAAACTCTTGTAAAGATACTAATAACCCTAGCTCAGGCGGAATAGTACTATTTATCAAATTATCTTGTATACAAAAGTATTCCAAGGCCGTAAGATTCGATATCTGACTTGGGATTTTCCCGGTTAGTTGATTCGAGTCGAGATACAAAAACTGCAAAGAACTGAGTAAACCAAGCTCAGCTGGAATACGGCCCGAAAGCGAATTTGACGACAAGTCTAGCAGCCTGAGATATTGCAAAGAGCCAAGCTCCGGTGGTATTTGGCCAGAGATATTGGTGGATGAGAGGTTAAGAAGCTGTAAAGATGTGAGTGAAGCAAGTGTTGGTGGTAATGAAGTGAGGTTTAAGAATGTGTTTGGTATTGAAAGTGATATGACTTTGTTTTGTGGTGAACATGTTACACCTTGCCATGAACATGGTGTTGATGATGATGAGTTCCATGATGGTAGGACGGTGGTGTGGCTGCCGGAGATGAGGGTTAGAAGGGTTTCTCCGTCGGGTGACAGGGCGGTTAGTGGTGTTGGGATGCATAGTATCAAGAAAGTGAAAAAGAGTGGTAGTTCAAACATTTCTATGAGTTAAAGAGTTGTTTTTTGGAGTAAAAAGTTAAAAATAGAAAAGGGTTTTGTTGGGGTTTGGTGGTGGTTCCCGGGAATGGGTTTTGTAGGAGAATAGTGGTGGCTGATGGTGGTTTATGGTGGTGGAGGTGAAGAGTAAAAAATGTTTCAAATAAGGGGGACAAAATGCATGTTAAAGAGGGTTTTAAGGTGGTGGGGGTAAATGCTAGCTTAAAGCTTACTCGTGTGTTTGTGTTACTAAAAAAACAAACCCATGCATGTGAACCATCTCTTAAAAAAAAGGTAAAACTATGTTGCTTCTAAATGTAAACTTACCGGAAAACTGTGTCCTCCACCTTACACGGCGGCGCTTGTGGTGGTTCTAATGGTGGTAGTGGTGAAAACTGATTAACTTATGGTGGCACTACTTGTGAGGTGTTTTGACTAGGGTTAGCATAAGAAAGGAATATTCCGGCGATTGGTGGTGGTGGTTATGGTGGTGGCAGAGGACATTGAAGTGTGAAGGTGTTGAGAGTGAATGAGTTGGAGTTTGGAGCATGGAGATACTCAAAATGTTTGGTTTTAAATACCAACAACAAATTATTTATTTTATAAAAAATGATTAGGGCACAAAAGAGTCATCAAAAATACTATACTACCCTTGCAATGGACTTATTAGTCACTACTCATCAACAAACCATTACCTCGTTTTGCTTTCAAATTTATACATTTTATTTTTTGACATAATTTATGCATTGTTCATTTTACATATTAAGTTTCACACTTTCACTATTGTTTGCAAGATAATATTGATAACAGCTAGGTTTGTTACGCCCACGTCATTATAATCTGTTAAACCATGACGTTGTATGCCATTTAACAATTGATATATGGAAATCTATTTTTGACTAAACATGAGTATACATATAAAATGACATTCTATATTTAACTTCTTTAAGTGATGTAACGAAGATAAAATACACCTCAAATGAATATAATGTTTAGTGAGATGGAATCAAACTAAAAAAGATCGGTGCATACAAAATTTAAATCATAATGGTAGACACAAGATTTAAGCCCGAGTGCATTTAGACAAAATCGATAAAAATTAACATGACAGGACAAAATTTCATCAATGTCTGGTGACACGGCGAGACCTTCTAGTTTCGTCACGAATCGTCTAGTTAAATAAAACATATCCATCGTTGGGTTTGAGTTATAAGTAAGATTAGGCAGTTAAGGTAATTTTGAAAAGTCGGGTCGGGTCCAAATTGGGTAAGAATCTAAAGATAGAATTCAATGTTTTCAGAGTCCATGAGATGAGAGTCAAGTGGCAATAGTATCTAGGAGGTTGTGAAAGGCTAAAGATGAAGGCTTGGATTAAGCATGCAAATTTATTCATTTATGTCTTAGTTTAGTTATTTCAAGGCTTGTTTCTATTTCTTTAATAAACTTTATCTTGGTTCTTGGATTATACTTTATTACTGTAACAAATTGTCCCAAAATAAATAAAATAATCAATGTTTTAAATATTGATTTTTAAGAATCTTCATTTATAAAAAAGAGAGTCACAATGTGTTTATATATGATCACTTGATCAGATTGATTTATATAGTGTTCATGTGAATAGAAATCTTGTCAAACTTTTATTTAAGTTGGACCCGTAAGATAATGTATCAAAAGCAAGTATCGTGGATACAATGTTTCGTTGTTTATCGAAAACAATTAAGCCACATCCGGATCAGTAGAAAAGAAACTTAGAAACTATATGACAAAATCAGTTGAGCCCTCGCGTTTCCAATTAGGTTAAAACGAATTGAGTTTTCTCCCCAATGCTATAGAGGTACAAACAAATTAGAAATGATAGGCAACTACCTATAGACGGGGATTGAATAGTATTATACGTCGATAAATTAGGCATGTTTTTAAGCACGTTGGCTAAAAAAAACGAATTATTGCTATAATACAAAGTAATAACTTTACAATGTTAAATATGGTTTTGGATTACACTTTTTTTTTAGCACTCGTGTGTTCATGGCATTTTATCTGGATTTGGGTAAGTCGTAGTTGTAGAGGCGGCCAACTAAATACATCTAATAATAACAAGAAACTTCCAAAATAGGGGTAAATTTGGTATTTCCAAATTATGTCCTTTTTTTACTGTGTAATTATTGTTGGGCACAGTTAAATGTATTGGGGGTAACCCGAGGAGAGGAGGTAGTGGGTGTGTTTTGGGAATAGGGTTAAAAGTCGAAATTTACTTGTTTATTTAGCAAATATTGTATTAAATATAGTCACATGAATGAGAAATAAGTTTAAGCAACTTATTGATAACATCAAAGTTTAAGGGACCGTTTGGTGTGTACATGGGTTTCGGATTCGGTATGGATTTGAAAAAAAAGTAGGAGAAAGAATGGTATGAGCATTTAATATAATTATTTGTTATTAAAAATTTAAAATTATATTTTATGTGTTGGTTTATTTGTGTTGGCCCACTTAAAATACTAAAATATACTCTTGCTAATTAAAAGCTGGAAAATTATGAGGCTACAAGAAAAGAAGGGCCCACTTATATGGATATCAAATTTGACACCCACTAATTCGATGTGGAATGAGATTTTTGATATAATTCCATATTTTGAATGTATTCCTTGATACCAAACATTTACACAAGAAAATCAAATCATTCCTTCATAGCCACACCCACCTAACAAACACCCCCTAAGTTTTGGGTAAATTACACTATTGGTTCACAAATTCCACTCCGTTTGTGGATTCAGTTCCCCGTTTTAAAATTTTGTGGAAATGGTTTCAAAAGTAGATATTTTGGTGCGTGTTTGGTCTCAAAGGATGAACGATCGTTAAGTCGCTTCGTTAGTGATGAGTACTATTGTAATTTATCATAAAAAGTATTATAGTGCACCCTTGGTCCCTGAGTATAAATTTTTTTATGCACATGTGTACACCTCCCATCACATCATCATTTAATATATTTACTATTCACTTCACTTACACCTTTGGCCCCTATCATTTCACAAGATTATTCCAGCCCGAATCATATTCTTACTCTCTCACAAATCACACACACAACCATACATACAGTCTATTTCTTCGATCAAACCCCACATGCAATGGTGTTAGTGGACCACACTGGATGGAAGCTCCGCCGTCGATAGTGGACGGACACCACCGAGCAACTCATCGAACAACTTGAATCGACTTAGGTTAATGATTTGAATCCCTTTTGCTCAAAGTTAATTTTTTTTACAAATGTGGTGTTGTTTACCTGTTTTATTGTCTATTTATGAAGTTAGGGTTTGATTTTGATTTTAGATAATGCATCCAATATGTTTTCGATTCGACATCATGGTGTAAAATTTCAAAGGTATCCAGGCCGAATGTATGTTAGTGGTCGTGTAGATATATTTTATATGGTTGATATAGATTTGTTTATTGTCGTTGCGCTGAACATGGTGGTTCTTAAATTAGGTTATACTTGTAAATTTGAGCCTATGTTTTATAGTTATCTTAAACCACTCACCAGTCTAGATGAAGGGTTGTATGCTTTGGCTTGCAAGGAGGATGTTCGTTGCTTGAGTACCCTTGTTAGAAGCTTTAAGTTGATTGAGGTCTATATAGAATATGGTGTTACTGCTTTAGACTCGTACCTTAGGGCACCACGGTTTAGGACGACATTAGAAGAGATTACTGATGAGCCTGGTAGCATTGCAGTAAAAAGAAGTGAAAAATATTGTTGTTGACCTGGCATGAGTCTAGTGAAAAAACTAAGGAACTTGTTTGTGAGTCTGTCACACCTAGCTCTTTGCCACAACATGATTCAAGTACATATTGTAAGGATTCTGTTTGTAAGTCCATTACACCTAGGTGTATGCCTGATTGTATTTTAACCCCTCCCACTGATGAGTTTGTCATAACATATACACAGTTGAGTGGCGTACATAGAGTTGACACACAAAGCCATGTTCTCCCGACAATACAATCATAGTTTAGTGACATAAACCTTAGTATTGTCTCACAACAAAGAACTTCTAGTCAGGTTATAGATGATGTGATGAGGCAATTATCATTTGATGAAACAGAATTGGATGGAGAGGCAGGCTTTGCTGATGTTGCGGGGGGTGGTGTGGACAGTTCAGGGTTAAGTCATTATGAGTCATTTGGAGTTGATGACATGGACTTGAACTTAAATGAGGAACCATTTTGAAGGGTTTACAAATGTAAATATGGCAAGTGATACCTAAGTTTAACGAAAAATATTTTTACGGTAATAAAAATGCTTTTTAACTTTGGGGTAAATTTTACGGTTGAGTTTTACGAGCTTTTAAGTGATTTCGACACGAGAAGAAAGGTCCGGGACTCCCTTGGATCCCATGGCCGGTTATGGTTAGAAAGGGAGACAAGGAGGCTAAATTTTAGCTCCATTATCTAAGAGATGTACACATATATGCTTCCACTAGAATTATTTTTATCATAATCCATTCCATTTACAAAAAATAAAAACACACACTTCTCTTGTGTGTATAGTTCGTCCACCACCTACAACACACACACTCATAATTTTTGAATTTTGAACAAGAAAACATGAAGACATAAATATTTGGGGTTGATTCTAGTGTTTGGTTATTTATTTAAACAACGTTTGGGTTGTCCGGTTCGTGTCGAAATCTACAAATTTGAAGATTTTCTTGTAAGTTTTCAAATTTAAATTTTGTTTGTCCTTTTAGGTTTATTTTAATGCATAGATGTTAGTTGTACAAGTTGATCGTTGTGAAAATTAACTTTTTGGAAGCGAAATGAATTAAAAGGGTGCGTTTGGTTCGTGAATAGTGAAAAAGAAAATAAGGGTTTTTGTAGTTTTAATGTTGTGGTCGTGATGGTTGAATAATATATGTTGCTAGAATACTTATTTTTGATAAGTTGCTTGTATATCTTATTCGGGCTTATCTTTAAGCTATTTCTTGCCTTATTTGGGCTTAAAGGCCACGTGTAAATTCTCAAAGTCACTAGGAAAGTGATTTTGATTATTTTTGTGTTATGTCATATGTTGTGGACTATTTTTGAGGCTTATGGTAGTAACCAAAAGCGATACGTAGCTTATTAGCTTATTTTAAAGCTTAATATACGTATTTTGGAGTTTATGGACTCACGACCCAATAAGTCTATTTGAGCCGCGGCTTAACGGGAGGGCTTATTGTGGTTCAGATTATTTCTACATATAAGTATATACTTATATATGTAAATGGACATTGGTTTTGGACTTAAATGATATTTTGGACTTATAAATGTCGTAATGAACCCTTGTTGGGCCTTGAGGCCTAATAAGCGATATTTGGTCATTTTGAGAGTTTTGGTGGACTTTTTGAAAGCGAAATATATTTATGAAGTGATATTGATCGTTATTTTGAAGAAAACGTTTTGGTTAACGTTAAAGTTTGAGATTTTGGAATTTTGTCGAAAAGTGTCGAATTGTGAAAAGTGTTTGGAAATTAAGGTTTGAAACCTTGGAAAAACGTTGTAAACACGTACGGGTCATGTCGAAATTTCGTAAAAAGTTTATACTTAGAAATTTTACTTAAAACATGATTTTTGATTTTTAATAATAAAATATTATTTTATTATTTTATTTAATTAATAAATTCACTAAAAGACGAAAAAATATATTTTTTCTCGAAACTTTCCTAAGGTGTTTGTTGTGATTAAACGTGTCGTTTTCAATCAAGGAATTATTATTTTAATGATAAGGTGTATGCCGAAGGACTTGTTCGAGAATATTTAAAATAATAATTAAGATATTTATTATAATTACATATCTATTAGCGCTAAATAGTATAAGTAAGTATTAACGGAGAATGATATTGATATGATTGTGGAGATAAGTCGTTAACCATCACACCACTAAAACTGTTTTGGGTAATCGTACAACGTGTCTAAACTCAATGCATCAAACGTGAAGATTGTTTTGGAAGTTAAAAAAAAAAAAAAAAATAAAAAAAAATTGATTAAAATGAGATACCATAACTGGACTAGTCGTGTGCGTGCGTCCGTTGCATTTGCGTGTGTAGTAGAAGTTGTTGCTAACGGCTTTGCTTAAGTGAGTTCTCGTACCCCCACTTTTTACTGTTTATTATCGTTTTAGGAAAATGATACTCAAATGTGTTTTGAACTATTTTCTAAACTGTGCGAAATGTGGTTTTGTTTTTGGGACAATTTATGTGCTTATGACTGTTATGTGAATATTATGTGGTTTTTGATTTACTTGCATGTACTTGTATTGACATGACAAGTTCTTGTAGTACATTATGTACTGTGTTTGGCATACAAGGTTCTGTATGGTACTTGCAAGTACTGTGTTTGACATGCAAGGTTCTGTGTGGCAACACCCTAATATATTGCTCCAGCTGGTAGGCCCTTTAGGTGCGGTAGTATTGGGAGTTGCGACACCGAATTTACTATTTGATGTGAGATATGAACTAGCGGGGATGCTAATCTTGGATTGTTAGCATATATTCACTGTCATAATAGCACGATTGTCCATATGAGAAAATTGGCACTCTTTTGGTTTAAGGTAAAACACGACTCACCAACATTATGTTGACGTTTTGAGTATCTTTTTAAGGTGATGTGAAATAGGAATAGTTGGTGATTTAATAACAGGACTTAAAGAATCCCATGTGGAAATTTCGTTGAAGTCTTCTACTTTTTTTTTGTTTTTTTAGTTTTTTGGGTTTGTTTTTATTTTAGTATTTGAATTTTGGATTAAGTTTGGTTTATGGTCCCAGCGAGGGCATATGAATATTTGTAAGAGAATTTGGATTTTAGTTGCGATTGACAATCACTTGGAGTTTTTTTCAAAGTTGATGTCATCATACACTTTAGTTTAATGAAATTGAGTTTTCTTTATTTTTGTACCTTGTGTTAGATTGATCATATATGTTGCATCCCGAGTTTTCGCCATTGTCGGGGTTGACAAATTGGTATCTAGCCAAGGTTATAGAGAAAGCTAGGTGGATAGCCTAAACTATAACCTAAAGAATCCTCGTTTAGTGCGTATAGGATCTATGTGTGCGTGTTCAGCTTTTGGTGAGGCCTTTGTTGTTCTTGGTTGGTGCCTTAGTTAATGTCAGTCATTGAAATGAGTAGGCTCAATGTTGAATATGAATGGGAAATGATGCGAATATAAGTACGGTAGCTAATGTAATTATAAGCGTGTCACAACTCACTCATACTTGGTATTGTTGTTCACACAAATCGATGTTGACACCATAGGGTGGTCTTGCGCGTATATTTGTTTTGTATATAAGATATTCGAAAGACTGGCGAGTCTTACCATTACCCAACGATGCCCATGTCTCCCGTATAATAATGCCGCCAAGGATGAGAACCTGAATACTGACCTGCCGCTGCCGACTCACAGGAGGGTAAACGGTGAACGGTATAGTAAGGTGGAAGGGGTAAAAGACCTAGGGAAGGTAATGATGAGCCGTGATATGTATTGAATGTCAAGGACAAGGCCTAGGTAATGGGAAGCTAATGGGTAAATAAGGAGCTAATGGGAATGTTAAGGATAGCCAAATGGGGGTGCACCCACTTCCCAACGATCATTGCCCATCAATTGGCAACCTCTTACCTGCCAGTTGGCCCAGGTTAGTAACCAATGAATGTTGGAAATCAGAATGTAAAGTTGGATAATGAGAACGTTCAGGGGAATGTTGGGAATGTGATAATGAATGGCAACCGGGTAGGTTGTTCATATAAGGAATGTTTAGCGTGTAACCCTAAGGAATATGATAGTAAGGGAGGTGTTATAACCCTTACTTGTTGGATTAAGAAAATGGAATATGTGTATGATATGAGTGGTTGTAGTATTGCCCAAAAGGTGAAATACACTGCTTGTTCATTTGTGAGTAAGGCTTTAAACGATGTAACTCTCAAATTCAGCAACGCTAATCGGGAAGGTTGCCGTTTAGTATGTCATGGAATGACTTTAAGTGTATGATGATACAAGAGTTTTGTCCCAGTCATGAGATGTAAAAGTTAATCATGAGTTTGTGGAATCACGCATGGTCGGGGCCAGGCCATGCTTCCTTATACTGATAGTTTCATGAGTTGGCAAGGTTTAAGTCCACATTTGGTAACTCCTGAGAGTAAGGAAGAGTGAGAGGCATGGTGTATGACCTTGCTCCACAACCATGGTCTGTGCAGCAACGGGAGCGCAAAAGAGGGAAGTCTATGCAAAAGGCGTTTTGCAGATTTCTGGTGCACTGACTAATGAGGCTGTTAGGAATGGAAAAATTAAGAAGGTTGAGAAGAGAGGAAACGTGGGGGAACCTACCAAGGATAGGAATGGAAGTGATGATAATAAGAGGACCAAGACTGTGAATGCTTTTGCTACTACTATGAACCCTGTAGGAAGAGAGAATACGGGTACTTGGCCTAAGTGTACCCCTTGCAACTCCTACCATGCACCCGGTGGACCTTGTCGCACATGCTACAACTGTAACCGCCGGGGTCATTTGGCAAAGGATTGTAGAAGTGTGCCAAGGAATGTGAATCCTGTCAATGCTAGAAACCCACCTGTTAGGGCATGTTATGAGTGTGGTAGTACCACAATGTTAGACCAGCTTGTCCAGATGAATAAGTACAAGGGACCGAGAAACCGTCCAAACCAAGTGTTTGCTAATAACGAGGGTTAGGTTGTGGGAAACCAAGGAACCAAGCTAGGGTAGGCATTCATGTTGGAGCAGAGGAAGCTCGCTATGGACCGAACATGTGTACGGGCATGTTTACTTTGAAACAAGCACTTGCCATACCTCATATGACACTGGTCCGCTGATAGTTTATTTGTTTCCAATACCTTCAATTACCTCTATTAGGCTTAGAGCCCATGACTTAGGTTTCAAATAGGAATTGAAATAGCCAGCGTGCACTACTAGAGAATTGTAAAAAGTATTAAGGGTTGCAAACTAGAAATCGAGGGTCATCCTTTGACATCGACTTAATACCTATTGAACATAGAAGTTTGATGTATTATAGCTATGGACTGGTTTGTCTAATTTATAGTTAAATATATATGCCATGAGAAAGGTAGTGAGGATACCCACTACCGATGGCAAGGTTCTAAGAGTAGATAGGAGAAGACCGGATGAGAAAGCAAGATTGTTGATGAACGCTAAGGCTAGTGAAAAAAAAACAAGAAGATATTGTTGTGGTTAAGATTTCCTAAGTATTTCCGGATGATCAAATCTGGATACCGCCTAATCCGAGAAAATGATTCTCGGATGAGTTTAACCCCTAGACCAACTCCAATAGCAAAGTCCTCATTTCGTTTGGCACCTTCTGAATGAGTCGATTCAGGACAACTCATGAACTCCAAGACAAAGGTTTTCATTCGACCAGTTCCATCGCCTGGGAGCGCCGTATTGTTCTTTAAGAAGAAGGATTTTCCCTTAGGATGTGTATTGACTATAAGAATAGAATAAGTTGACTGTTAAGAATCGTTAGTCCACTACATAGATTGATGATCTATTTAACAACGCAAGGCGCAATTTTTCTCTAAGATAGATCTTAGGTCTGGATACCATCAGCTGAGAGTGCATGAGGATGACATTCCAAAGACTGCGTTTAGAACTCGTTATGGACATTTTGAGTTCACTGTAATGCCCTTTGGTTTGACTAATGCACCAACAATATTTATGGACTTGATAATAAGTTGTAAAGCCGTAACTTGATAAGATTTTGTGATATGTTCATGAGACGACATCTAATCTACTCTAAACTCAAGAGGAGCATGTAAAACACATAAGTCAGTCCATGAACTGCCCAAAATGGGGGGGGGGGGGGGGGGGGGGGGGTGGGGGGGGGGGGGGGGGGGGGGGGGGGGGGTGGGGGGGGGGGTGGGGGGGAGGGGGGAACCAGTAAGCTAAGTTTTTCTAGTTGAATTCTGGCTAGAGAATTGGAGTACTCTTGGATCGATCGGAAAAAAGCTCGAACGAGCAAGCCTAAACGAGCTCCGCCCGAGCTCGAGCCTAAGATGCAGCTCAATTAAAAATCGACTCGAGCCCCGAGCTTTACATACAAAGCTCGATTGCTCGCGATCCTAACGAGCCAAACGAAATTTTGTATAAAATAGCATTGCATAGTAATATATCGAGCTTATTAAACGAGCTCAATAACAAGGCTATTAATCGAGCCCAAATATATATATTACGAGCCGAGCTCGACCAAGTTTTGACCAAATTTTAATTTTCATTTCAAATGATAAACGAGCTGAGCTCGAGCCGAGCCCGAGCCCATATTACATGTCACGAGCCGAGCTCGAGCTCGAGCTTTATAAGACTTAAACGAGCCGAGCTCGAGCCTTAACCGAGCTCGACTCGGCCGCTCGTTTTCCACCCTAGGCAAAAAATTTTATTTTATTATATTTTAAAAAAACCCCCAATTTTTTGGGGGGCCTTATGCTTGGGTGAAGCAAAAGTAAGAGTTCATGGTGCTGGTTCTTGCAGTGTTTGGGTAATGACATAGATCCGCATCCCAATTCAAATTTCACATTCATTAGTGATAGACAAAAGGTTAGTATTATGCTTGACTAGTTGAATTCTTAATTACTAAATTATATGAATTTGTAACTGATTAATGAATTAATTCATACAGGGTATCATTCGAGCCGTTAAACTGTTTACCCAAGTGCAGAACACGGATATTACTTGCGACACATACATGAAAACATAAAGCAGGGATGATGTGGACAAGCATACAAGGATTTGTTCTGGATAGCTACATCTGCTACAAATGTTAGGGATTTTGAAAAGTGTATGTTGGAACTTAAGACAATGAATCCTAAGGCATATGAATGGTTGAACCAGATAACAACAGAACATTGGGCTAGATCTCAATTTTCAGGTAACACATATATGCTGGGACTAACCGTGTAATTTTCTTAATGCCATCATAGTTTTTACTGATTTCATATTTATGAGTATTAGATATAGTTGTATAGCATTAAATGATATTACATTTTATGATTTGTAGGTAGAGCCAAATCTAATTTATTACTCAAGAACATCTGTGAGGTCTTTAATGGTAAAATAGTTAGAGGTAGGGACAAGCCAGTGATCATAATTTTTGAGTACATCAGGGAGTATTGCATGAAGATAATTATGAATATACAAGTTGTGATTGATAAATGTATTGGTCCTTTGACCCCTACTGCAACCCTAATCATGGAATCCATCAAGAAAGAAGCTTATTTGATGTAGGTGCAATGGAATGGAGCAAATAAGTATCAAGTTTTATGTTCACTTGGTGATCAGTATGTTGTGGATGTAGTGAGTATGACATGTTCATGTAGGAAATGGGAATTGAAAAGGATTCTTTGTAAGCATGTTGTGGTAGCTTGTTGGAATATGGCTCTGAATGACCGGGCGACACCACCCCCAAAAACTTAGGTCAATCATTGTTATTAGTTGAGTACATGGAAGGAAACATACTCTCACAAGATACAACCTATTTGTAGGACCAAGTATTGGGACAAGTCTACATGTCCAACAATACTTTTGTCACCCAAACATCATGTTCAGGTAGGGCGACCAAGGAAGAAAAGAAAGAGGTCCAAACATGAAGATGAACCATTTGTAAATGATGGTAAAGTGAGCAGGAAAGGAAAAACCATTACATGTCAATCATGCGAAAACACTGGACACAATAAGGCAACATGAAAAGGATAAGGTCGAAAGGCAACAACATGTAGTTATTTCAGCTTCAAGCTATAAGTGTGTCTTTGATCTAAACATCATCGAACAGGTTACAAGGAATTATATTTTTTGGTGTAGGTGGAAACAATGCAGAAGCCATTGGTAGTGCATCTAGGCAAGCACAACAAA
>BQNB010004119.1:0-100411 GCA_026074375.1 Tanacetum coccineum | reverse complement strand
TCGTGGCTATAGACTACTTTACTAAATGGATCGAAGCGAAAGCCGTCGCCACAATCACAGGGAATCAGGTAAAACGATTTGTTTGGGATAACATTGTGTGCTGTTTTGGATTACCTAGAGAAATAGTTTTGGACAATGGGAAACAATTCTGTGATAACCCATTCAAAGACTGGTGCACGAGATTAGGCACGCGGAAGACACAGGAAAGCTGGGACCAAAGTGGGAAGGACCCTACGAGGTTACGGAGGCACTTGGTAAAGGAGCATACAAGCTGCGTGACATGGATGGGCGTGAGTTGCCCCGCACGTGGAATATCTGCAATCTCAAGAAATGCTATCTTTAGGGAAGTGCTCACTAGGTATATGCGTATTTATGTTTTTTTTAAGACAAATGTTTTTTATTTTTGCAAGTATTAATTTAATGCTGCGGTTTCTAGCTAACTTCGCGACACAATTCACTCTACATGCTTATTGTGAGTATCTATTTATGTATCAATATTGTTGTTACATTATTCTGTGCCTACGCGGCGTGCATGCACCTAATAACCCCACGATGGGCAAAGGATGAGTAAACCTACTAAATGACTCGTTGAGTAAGAGGGTTGCAAACCCATCAACATTGGATCATGAATCCTTGTTAAACACATTTCTCTCAAGACATTGGAGTAAGTTTAAATGCGTATTCCACGATGGATGCGCAGCAGCGCACACGGTGCATGTTTAACAAATTAGGAGTCAAAACTTTTGACTTCTTGATATGGTATTAGCGGTACGCCGCATGTAATTGTAATGTCAACCCATACATGTAAACTTAACATATTTTGCAGTCATGAACTTTGTAATGACTATGTTCACAAAAATTTGACAAATAGCACATCACAAACAAGTCTTTCATTAGTAAATTTTCTAGTGTACTGGCCTTTTCCTCTGAGCAGCCCACTGGTAAAATTTCCTTGTTGAATTCCGCACCACTGCCAGCCACAGCCATGGTAATTAGCAAAAGCATGTAACAGTTTAAGCCCACAATCCAAGGAAGTGGCTATGCATACCTGCTATCCACTTTAAGGTGCTTCACTACAGGTATCTGTTCATCATCGAGAATCAAGGTTGAGGAGGTGCTTGATAGATACAACCGACATGTTAAGGGAGAAACAAATGTAAATCCACCCATTGGTATTGGAAAAAGCGATGTATGTTTAAAAATCATGGATACTCACCATTGTATTGCTTCACTATCAAGCAGGTTAGAACAATCGGGTACACACTAGCATGGCTGGTTCTTTATTCAATCAACAACTCCCCAAGGGAACCCCACAGGGTAACCCTTATTGCTTGCCCCCTGGTACAAATGCACAACAAAATAAGACAATGTAACTGGCCCTTTAGGGCCTACATGTAGTAAGCATAGACAACACTAAGTACCTAGAGTTAGCTAAGTGGAAGTCAAGTGTCTTTGAACTTGTCTTTTGATGAACGATCCTGTCAACATTAGTGACATATCCAACTGCATCTGCAGGTTATGCATTTACATATTCTAATATGTCTGATTTTAAGCGGGTAGACAAATATTGCATAAAATCTAAAAAACCTTACCAATCAAGTATTTGTTGTTTGTAGTTTCAAGATTTTCAAACTCTACCAACTGAAACGGATATCTGATGAAACCATCAGGCTTCACAAAAGCTTTTCAGATAGTTGTTGCTCCATCCAACTCCAGCATAATGGTAGCATTTTTAATTAGCCGATACTCATCCTTGTTAGGCTGGACAACAAAGTTTTTTACCGAGTATATCCCACCCTCTTTCAACCTAAGGAAGTTGTGAGCTATATTGCCCTGTGCAGTAACGTGCATTGTACTACCCTGCAATATGTTGTTGTTGACACCTACATTGAAACTTAAATCATATGTAAATTTGGGATGAATCTAATTATCATGGCTTACCTTTGCATCACAGACTACAAAGTCGGTGCTTAGATAACGGCCCGTAGAAGCATACACATCCCACATGCGACAGACCATAAGTACAATGGTTCCAGTAACACCAAGCTCAAGTTTTTCCAGGAAAAGTTGTGGTTCGAGATTTGCAGTTTTAGGAGCCATAATTAGATTGGTTTGGATTGTGCAGCTTTGAAAGAGAAGGAAGGAGGCTATTGGAGATGAAGGAAGTGACCTATCATTTATACATGTAAATATTTAATGGCTTGTAACTGCTATGATTCATGAATGACAGGCAGCTCTACAGCTGCTAAAACAGACGCCTAAACCTAGTATATTCAATGACAGACAATCTTGTTGTAAATGCTCTATGGCTGCAATGATTACTCTACCTGGTATATTCAATAATAGACAATAACGATGACTGAATATTCAATGTCAAGCAAATGTAAAGGCTGTGCAAAGAGTCGAACATAAATGGGTTTTAATGGGGGGAGAATCATTAACACAACTTATTAAATTAACAGGACTGGATCTTTTATAATATTAAGATACAAGCAAATAATAGCGTTTTGAAGATGCAAAAACAACGTTATTATGGCTTGGGCCGGGTAAAGACGTTGTTTAGTCTTGGGTTGGGTCAGTCGTAAATTGAGTGTCTAAAACGACGTCATTTTAACCCACTAAACTAAACGACGTCATTTTAGTCGATCATATGTTGTCTTCTATGGCGGGAGAAACAATGAACAAAACACACACGAGTGGAAAATACACAAACATACATATACGCATGCAGGGTCATCAACAACATTTGATTGTTTAAAGATGCATGTGAGTGATTCTTTTTTAATTTTGCCGTTTGAGAGTTCGGGTTTTTTTTATCATGATTGTGGTGAAAATTGAGGGTTTTTTATTTAATTCGTTTGTGATGGTGTTGAAAGTTATTGTTTTTTAGTTTTTTGTTTGAAATTATTGATTAGTGAGTTATAGTTCTTGCATGTTTTAATTTTTGTTATTTTGATGTTAGAATTGTTTTAGAGCGCTTTAGGTAAAACAATGAGTGTAGCCTCTCATTATGGTTGTTCTTGTTGCTAATGTGTAGATTGAGGTTGTTGCATTATGTTATTTTGTAGCTTTTCATGTATACATTTTGGATGAAGTGGTTGCATGTCGTGGCTTCCGTTTTTTTGTTGATCTGATTATTGTTTTATGAAATAGGAGGCCATGCGAAGGTGTTTAATCATTCTTGATATCATCAGATAAGCATACTTTTTATATATCATTTATTCCTATTATATTGCCCAGATACTATGATTATATCTAGATATTGGTACTTAATTATTTACTTATGAATATTTAGGTTTTATGGAACAATTTTGGAAAAGACATGGAAAACGATGCATTTTAGAGCAATAATGTAGAAATCTGTATTTTGCCTAAGGTGAAGGATACGGCTTATACACATCCGTATTAAACTGCTTCAATACGCTAAGGAAGGAAGCCCGCATCCAAGATGATGCGTCATATCTCATTTCATGGATACGGCGTATAGAAGCCCTATATGAAGAGTTGACCCATCGTATTGAAGGCATACTCGTATCGACGTCAATTCCCGATACGACGTATTGAAGGCAGGGTCAACGTTGACTTATCAAGATAAAAGGAATGTATGTGGCCATTATACATACTTTAGTATACGGCGTATCTATTATTGTCGATACGCCGTATCGCGCTGATGAGGTGTTATTTTATACACTATTTCGGGGTCATTTAACCCCCTAAATCATGCAAATATGCCCAGATTATGTGTTTAATCGTTTGTTTTTAGGTTTTTAGCACTTGGATGGCATTTGGAGGAAATACACGTGACTTGGGCTCATTTGAAGAAGAAACGGACAAGACTACGGCTCTACACCAAGTATCTTGAAGAACCACACATACAGAGCGTGGAGACGACGTCGCAAGTATAAAGCGATGTCATCATGATTTTCAAAGTGACGGCGTCAAGGATTTTGTAACGGCATCAGAATGTAGCCACCTTAAAGAGGATCTAGAATCATCGACGTGGCGACGGCGTCATGGCTTCAAAGCGACGCCGTCGCGTCACTTTTCTTATAAATACAAAACCGATTTTAAGGTTTTAAGTGTGTAACTTTGTATAACTTTTGAGAGACGAACCTTAGTTATTTTAGCAGCTTTTAGGCCGTTCTTAGGGCCTCAAAACCCTATTGTAACTGACCTTAATCAGTGTTTTAATCAAGTAAGATTATTTATCTTTAATCATTTAGTTTGTCTATGTGTTGTTTGATTGATTTATGTTCTTGCTTTCTTTATAACATGCTAGGCTAAACTCTCCTTTGTATTTACTTATGATTATATAAAACTTAGATTGTAGATAATTTTAATATTACTTCTTGTGATGGATGTGCGCGTTAGGCTTTAGAAAACTAGCCATAAGATATTAAATTGGCATAGACGTCTAGGGAAACATGAGTATGTAGAAAGGATCTACAATCCTGTTGATCCCTCTTAAGATATGATTGATCCCTCTTAAGATATTTCAATTGCATTTAATATACTCTTAGGGGCCTTGTAATAGTCTTCATACTACCTTACTTGTATGTTGCCTTAACGAAATATTAAATAGAGTTCGTGTAATTCGTTCATGACTTAGGAAATACTTACAGAGATCCTCACAAGTGTGACAAAGCAACATGATTAGGAGAAACAATCTAAGGAGTAGTACATGATTAAGTAAATACGTCTTTTTATCATAAAGTTATCACCATTAGTTTATATTATATTTAGTTTTAATTAGTTAAACAAACCAACCTCTTAAACCATGATATTTACATGCTTTCATAAAAACATAAAAACACAAAATGAATCTTCTCTCAACCTCATAGACCTCCGTTAGATCGTGATCGAGCCTTCCCAACCTATTCCCCTAGAGAACGATAACAATCCCCGAGTCTTGCCTATACTACACTGCAACGATTAGGCACTGCCTAGGGAGTTGTAAAACTTCTTGTTGAAGTCTTAAGAAGACCCGAACATCAAGTTTTTGGCGCCGCTGCATGGGGAATAGTTAGGTTTCGACCATTGTTTAACTTAGGTCTACTCGCTTGAATCCTTTCAAGTAAGATTTTATTTTTGTTATATTAGCTTTCTCGTAGTCTATCTTTTCTTTGTGTTATTTGTTTCATAAATCATTCTCGTCAACCACCATGGGAGACGCAAATCCTATCCGTACTTTTGGAGATTACTCCAGACCTAGCCACGAGGGCTATAGGAACACCATTGAGCTCCCCAAAGGGAACAATGTGGCGCCTCTTCAATCCAACACCATCCGGTTGATTCAAAATGGATGCTCATTCCACGGACTTCGGTCCGAGGATCCAAACCATCATCTCAAGGATTTCTTAAAACTTGTGAACTCACTTAACCTTGATGTTCCAAATAGGGAAAGAATGTGCCTATGTTTATTTCAATTTTCCCTTCGCGATCAAGCTAGCAATTGGCTTGAACGTCTTCTAGCAGGATCCATCTCCACATGGGAGGATCATACTACTCGTTTCCTTGCTCAATTCTTTCTACCAGGAAGGACTGCAAAACTACGTAATGACATCCTGATGTTCCAACAACATCAAGGAGAGTCTCTTTTTGATGCATGGACTTGTTTCAAGGACTTACTCCAAAAAGTCCCTCATCATGGCATCGATCTTTGGCTCCAAGTCTAAATCTTTTATGACCATGTTAATCCCGCCAATTGACTAATCGGTCAGTGGTAAGCTTCGTGACAGAAATGCCAAATAATTCTAGACATTATTAGAGGACCTCGCCCTCTATGACAATGAAAGTTAGAACGACCCAAGGGATTTAGCTAAGCCGGTTAAGGCAATCTCTTTTCCTCAAGATGTCCCGAGTACATCCGACCGCCACCTTATCGAGCTCAAAAATCAAGTCCAACGCTTGATGGAAGCTCATCTTGCTCCTAAGTAACCCATTTAAGTGAACAAAATCACTTCTTCATGTGGGATCTGCAGTGGTCCCCACGACACTCAGTTTTGCATGGAAAATCCCGAGTAAGCTTTTATTGATTATGCATCCTCGCGTACCGACGAAGCGAGAGGTAAGTGGTACACTTTCAAACCCGAGCAAAAAAATATTGGTAACACCTACAATCGTCATGGAAAAGTCACCCAAACCTTAGGCGGAGACAACCCTAAAATTCTCAAAATAATTTCTCAAACCCACCTAACCGGTTTCAGCCAAACGGTTCGTTCCCGAACCGCTTCTTCAATAAAAATCCTTAAAGTTTTAACAATCAAACAAATCTTGAAGGATTGGTGTCCAACTTCATGGCATCTCAAGATGCTAGATTGTCCAAGTTTAAAGCCAATTTCAAACAATAACAAAGTGAGATGACTAAAAAATTCGACACGGTATTGAAGGCCATTACTGATCGAATGGCAGGAGCACTTCCTAGCGACACAGTTAAGAACCCGAAATTGAATGTTAACTCTACCTCTCCAATTTTATCTGCTCGTTCTTGCCCAACAAAAGACCCGCAATGCTCAACCCAAATCTATAGTTCGATCAACACTATCATAATATGTCCCAAGCAACCAAACAATCTCATGTTGACGAGCCAGAAGAAGAACGGCAAAATGAGGAGGGCAACACCAAAAGCATCAACACCATTGAACTTGAGGAAGGACCAAAAATAGACCACAACTAGAGTTGAAAGACCCAACTGCTACAAAAAAATTAAGATCCAGCGAGAATGACGAGGAAAAGGAAGTTGAGTGGATAGATGCTGAAGAGCCTCTAAATTTAATTGATACAAGTAAGGAATCAGTTTATGAATCATTGATTAAGGAGATGCCTAGATGCTCATTAAATTATGACTTTAGGATCAGGAAGGGTGACCCAAGAAACCTTAAAATTCCCTGCATGATAGGACATAAGTTCATAGCTAACACCTACATTGATGTTTACCTACCCATAAACATCATGTCCTTGGACTATTATAACTTTATTCGGAAGGATGGATACGAGTATAGAGGAAGAAATTTCTTGGGACTCAGAAGAGACATGCACGTATTTGTAGGAAATATGAGTTACGTTATGGATTTCGCCATTCTGGAATATATTGAGACTAATATTGACCCTAGTTTATCCCATGTGGTGTTTGGACGGCCCTTCGTAGAAATTGCCTGCCTAGCTATAAATAGGAAACACTGGTTAATGCCTTTCACGGATGAAATTAGGGAAGTTACATTCAAAACACCATATAAGGATCCGAAAAGAAATGACCTGACTAGCGAAGGTCATGACTTATTATCATCTAGGGTAATACTTAATGAGGATGACTATGATAGATGATGTGGGAGGCCATCCGATTTAGAGAATGGGTTTTATAAGGGTACCCTTAAATTAGGACCGGAATACCAAACCGGTCTTAAAAAAGGAGACAATGAAAGTGAAATGAATGATGATGGAGAAGTCACGTAAGGACGTGTGACTTCGAGTATAGCTACAAGACTCGTAAATAAAGAAAAGCGCTTTTTGGGAGGCAACCCAATGTTTATTTTCCTGCATTTAGGAGTGTCGTGTGTTTTAATTCTTCTTATTTATTCTTTTATGTTTGAATCAATTGTGTAATCATGCTTTGCTTTATTTTTAACTTTGTCTTATTGACAATCAAAGATATTTTGCATTAAATAAGTATAGGGGAAAATATCCAATTTTTAAGAACCAATTCAAACATATTAAATAAATTGTTTAGATTAATTCGCGTAAGTTTCAAGTCATATGATTGTAATGATTAATCCCAGGTTTTATGCAGTGTTTTACACAAGATATAACTAACAAAATTGCGTGCAAGAAATTTTTCAAGAAAAACAAAGAAAAAAATCTTTACAGTGGCTGGAGACGGCGTCTAGATTAATCTTGACGGCATCACGCCCCTAGCCATGTGAAAATTCAAAAGTTTTCAATTATTTTTGAAAAATAAATTATGCAATATCTAAAATTTGTAATTATCTTGTAAACCTGTAGAAACCTATGATTACGTCATCACTTTCATCCTATCTTTACTGCTTTAATATAGTCAAACCTTAAAATCTCGTTGTATATATATCTATATCCCGTCGATTTTATGCTTGGTGTAGTTGTCTTTGTCTTTGATTACAAGTTATATTTGATGAGAAGAAGCTTGGTGATTCTTAGAAAGTTTCATTAGACGATTCTTGAAGGACGATTTAACCAGTTATCGCATGTTTCTTCTCCATTATTGAGCAAACTAGGGGAGTACTAGTTTCTTTTACTTGTTTTCTTTTCCCCTTATTTGTTTTTACGGGTTCTTTTAAGAAAATTAAGGACAATGTTCAACTTAAGTGTAGGGGGAATAAGCCTTAGAAACTATTCCTATAATTTCCATTTGCTTTCCCCTTAAAATGACAGGTAATATATCGAAACATAGCATAGACGACAATTTTAACCAAAATTTAAAATTTCTTATGACACATACCGACGAAAACCAAGTATTAATAGCGTCCTATGGATAGGAATCTATATGACTAGCACAAAAACTCTCAAAATTCCACCCCCAAAATGTGAGGTTCGCCATTAGATCTATAGGAATTCAGATATCCATTTTTGATATCCAAAATAGTTTATACCTTTAGCTTGTTCGAGTTAAGGTTCGAATGCAGTCATATGTGTCTATTATGTCGTTACGAATGTGTACATATGGTCTTTGTCGCCTTTTCTGGAACATTGGTATCGGTATTAAATTATATGAGTGTATCGGTAGTGTATTAAATTCTAGAACTTGTTTTTGTCATGCATCCCGAGACTGCATAGTAAGTATTAGGATTTGATAGATAAGAGGCACTAGGATTAACCTATGTTTTAAACCTGTATTTGTTATGATGGTCACATCGATCATATAACTATCCCACACCCGTGCTTCGCACTTATTTTTAGTGCAAGACTCCCCTAGTGAAACCCTCCGAGCCTATCCTTTTCACGGTTCTCGTAATTTTATTGTTAAGTCGGACTATTAATGAAGAGCATTGTTAACCCTTGAACCAATTGTTACATCCAAATTTCCTTAGCCTACCTTGTATGTACTCGATTTTAGTACATTATTGTTTTAACCCAAGTTAATTATTGAGTACACGGCTGCTAAGTCATTTTCCTTGTAAATATTGTTTTTGGACGATTGAGATTCATAGTAGTATTTATCTTATGAAGAATTGAGGAAGAAGTAATTTATTACCCCCAATAGAGCTCAATAAGCTCCATGTTATATTGATCCACCTCAATTCAGGTCATTAGTCAGATTGTAATTATCCAGTATGTAAAAGTTCAAGTGTAGGGGTGTATCTATAAACCCCCGTGATGTATTATATGTTTAAGCAATGGCAGGGCAAAAGTGTACGACAATATATATATATATATATATATATATATATATATATATATATATATATATATATATATATATATATATATATAGAGTATTGCGACAAGAACTACAACCAGTTGCTGCTAATCATAGCTGAGAAGTTTAACAAGAGAGAAGAAACGAAAAATGAAAGAAGTCGAAAGTGGCTTAACTTTGAGGGAAGTCCGAAACGTCACGATATTCGAGTCGAGGACAATAAGTGCAGGGAAATGAAAGAAGCACAGATCTAGAACCCGGGGCTCCCGACAGCCAGGACTCACCCCTAGTGTGTTTTAAAGAATATAAGACGTAAACGGTCCAAGAGATCGCCAAGGCAAAAGCCGAGAGAAAAAGAAGGAGGAGTGTTCAAAAGGTTGGGAAACAAAGGAAAGAGTGTATACGCATGCTCAGGCAGCCACAATTAGCACTTCTATTTGAAGTACATTAAAGCGCTCTCAAAAAGTAAGGACAGTAGAGGCGGGCACTAGAAGTCAAGATCAAAAAAGCAGAAATCAAGTAGGGAGGGGGACGACTTGTCCCAACCATGGGTATGTGAAGAGGTAGATCCTTTTACATCTAGAATCCGCCACTTAGATTTCCCTAAAACAAGAATGCCCGGAGGATCACCTAAAGATCTTTCAGACAACCGCAAAAACAGAACGGTGGGCCATGCCAACTTGGTGTCACATGTTCAACTCTATGTTGACAGGAAATGCGAGGGTATGGTTTGATGACCTTCCGTCTGAATCAATAGACAGCTATGACAATTTAAAGAAAGCCTTCTGGAAAACTATCTTCAACAAAAGAAATGCATCAAAGATCCCATAGAGCTCCATAACATCAAACAACGAGATGGAGAGTCTACGGAAGACTTTGTGAGAAGATATAAACTGGAAAGAAGAGATGTTAAAGGAGCACCATAATGTATGAGAATCTCCGGATTCATGCACGGAATCACAAACCCTGAGTTCATCAAACATCTCCATGACAAAATCCCAAAGACAGTGGACGAAATGATGAGAGTGACCACATCTTTCCTAGATGGGGGGGGGGGGGGACAGTGGACCTAGATCATGACAGAAGAATTCGTTTCCACCATGGAAGCAACAAGAGGGCAATCAGAAGCAAAATTTTAGAAAAGGAAGTTTCCAGAACTAGCAAAGGCCGGAAAAGAAGCATGATCGGTTTACGCTCCTTACAAAAACTCCCAAATAAATTTTTTGCTTTAGAAAAAGGAAAATTCAAAGCTCCGCCACCAATGACAACCCCGGTTGAGAAACAGAATCACGTTAAATTCTGTGAGTTCCATAGTGAAGTAGGGTATAACACAGACGAGTGTATACACCTGAAGAAACAAATCGAAGAAATGCTTAAGGCAGGAAAGCTGCCGCACATAATAAAAGAACTCAAACAGAATAGTGGAAAGGAACAACCCAAGGTGGCAAAGAAAGGGGAAACCTCTGGAAAAGATAATAAGCATTCTAATATTCATCATGGTACAACCTTGGGAAAGAGAATGGAGGCAAAGGATCACACACGCTTTTCCTTCCACCTAAAATTCCTTTTCCCACCTCCAGGTGAAGATGAAGGAACAGAAGGTCCAATGATCATTGAGGCGGAAATAGGGGGCCACTGCATACACCGCATGTATGTGGATGGCGGTTCAGCCTCAGAAATATTGTACGAGCATTGTTTCATCCGATTGCGTCCAGAAATCAAGAACCAATTGGCGCTAGCCTCACCGCTTTTGATTGGAATTCTAGCGGTGAAGATAATTGGCAATAGGCGTAAATAATAACTTATTAGTACGGATTGGGATGAAAGAAAACTCTCCACTCGGCTTTGATGTATTTCGTGTTGTCAAAGTCAAATCTCTATTATAATGGGAAATTATTGGACGACCGGGATGTCAGAAAGCTTCAAGCAATTCCCTTGACAGCTCAACGGAAATGCTGAAGATCCTGTAGCAAGGTAGGAGCCGTCTCATTACCCTCTTCCTATCTAAGGAGTAAGCCGTGGTTCTCCGCTTGAATGTGCTCAGATGTGACACGCACAGTCGCCGCAGTACCTCTACGGAAGGAAACCCCCCGGCTACCAAGCAAGTGGTGGAAGAAAGAGTCAAAGTGGCAATAAATCTAGAATATCCGGAACAAACAGTAATGATTAGCTCCACCCTCATCGAGGAAGGCCGCAACAAGTTGTGTGGTCTAATCCAACATAACTTGGACATTTTTGACTGGAAGCCTGCGGATATGACCGACGCTCCAAGACACATTGCGGAACATCGCTTAAATGTGCGGGAGGGATGCTCTCCGGTTAGACAAAAGAAAAGGGGACAAGCAGTTGATAGAAATCGGGCAATACAGGAAGAAGTGGGGAAACTTATGGAGGCAGGAATAATGAAGTAAGTACACTACCATGACTGGTTGTCTAACCCAGTAATGGTAAAGAAACATGACGACAGTTGGAGAATGTGAGTTGATTTCAAAGATTTAAACAAAGCATGCCCAAAAGATGGTTATCCGCTACCAGAAATAGACTGGAAAGTGGAATCCTAATGCGGATACCCTTTCAAGTGTTTCCTAGACGCATACAAAGGCTATCACCAAATACAAATGGCAAAAGAAGATGAAGAAAAAACAACGTTCATTACGAGCCAAGGAATATTTTGCTATACAAAGATGCCTTTTGGTCTGAGAAATGCTGGGGCAACTTACCAGCGTCTGGTGGATCAAGCATTCTACAAACAAATTGGCAAAAATCTTGAAGTGTACGTAGATGATCTTGTCATCAAAAGCCGCACGGAAGATGAGATAGTTAGAGACATAGAAGAAACGTTTAAAACTCTAAGGGTAATTAACATGAAACTGAACCCTAAAAAGTATACTTTTAGGGTAGAAGAAGAAATGTTCTTAGGGTACAAAGTCAACACTAAGGGGTTGAAAGTATGTCCAGATAAGGTGGACGCTGTCTTAAGCCTCCCATCCCCAAAATGCTTAAAATATATGCAAAAATTAAATGGAAAACTCGCAAGCCTGAACAGGTTCTTGGCCAAATCAGCAGAGAAATCATTACCGTTCTTTAAAACTTTGAAAAAATACACAAAGATGTGTTATTTCTATTGGACTACGGAAGCTAAAGAGGCATTTAAGCAAATGAAGCAGCTGATAGCTGAGCTTCCCATGTTAACCGCGCCAATGGAAAAAGAAGAACTTATTGTCTATTTGGCAGCAACAAAAGAGACGGTAAATGCGGTCTTGATGACGAAAAGGGAGGCTAAACAAATGTCCATCTACTTTGTCAGCAGGGCATTAAGAGGTCCGAAAATAAATTATACGTCAATGGAAAAGTTAGTGCTGGCCTTGGTACATGCCAGTAAGCGCCAAAAGAGATACTTTCAAGCAATAATTGCAATCAGAGTAATCACAGATCAACCGATATAGCAGGTGTTATTAAGACCAGAAGTAGCAGGGAGGCTACAGAAATAGAGCATCTAATTAGGAGAATACGCAATACATTACAGACCTAGAGTATCAGTTAAAGGGCAGATATTGGCAGACTTCATAGTCGAATGACCAGAGGAGCAATCTTTGGATACTCTAATAGAAGCGGAAGAAGAACTCCCCGAGCCATGGATTCTGTTTACGAACGGATCATCATGCACAGATGGTTCAGGGTTAGGACTGATACTCACAAAGCCAGAAGGAATGGAATTCACTTACGCCCTAAGATTTAGGTTTGACGCTACAAACAACAAAGCAGAATACGAGGGTTTTTTGATTGTGGTTTACGAATAGCTAGAGCAGTAATGGGTGTCCAAAAAACTTCTTGAGGAAACTGTTGATTCACGAATGGTGGCTAACCAAGTGAATGAAACGTACGTCGCAAAAGAAGTCGACATGATTCGATACCTAAAAAAGGTACGAATACTTGCCAACAGCTTCAAAGCATTTTCAATCAAACAAGTCCCTAGAAGTGAAAATAAAAAAGCGGACGTACTAAGCAAAATAGCATCCACAAGCTTTGCGTATTTACGTAAGCAAGTGTTGGTGGAAAAACTAAAAGAAATGTCAATAGGTGAAATGGAAGTACTTGCAGTAGTAGAAGAAGAAGGAGATACATGGATGACCCCTATTTTTGAATACCTCACGAAGGAAATCCTGCCAGCGGATGTGAAAAAAGCTAGAGCAGTCATACGCAAGTCACAACAATTTGCCATAATTAATGGGACTCTCTACAAGAAATCCTTCCTCGGACCATGGTTACAGTGCGTAGGACCCCTTCAATCAAACTATGTTCTGAGAGAAATACATGAAGGATCTTGCAAGCATACCGAGGGCAAACTATCGTCATAGCACAGCCTTAAGGATTGGTTATTATTGGCCTACCATGCATAAGGACGCAAGGACACTGATAAGAGCGTGCCAAGAATGCCAAGTTCATAAATCTATTCCAAGGAATACACAGCAAAAACTAAATCCAATCACGTCTCTATGGCCATTCTATAAGTGGGGAATTGACATAGCCGAACCTTTTCCGGAAGGACCTAGGAAAGTCAAATTCTTGATAGTAGCCATTGATTACTTCACAAAGTGGATTGAAGCAAAACCGGTTGCAACCATCACTGGCAATCAAATCAAAAAAATTGTGTGGGACAACATTGTCTGTAGATTCGGGCTCCCAAGAGAGGATTATCTCCATAGGCTAATGGAAACCAATTCAAGAAACATTCAAAGATAGCTGCTGAGGAAACTATGTATCCACCAACACTTTGCTTCTGTTAAACATCCGCAAACCAATGGCCTGGTAGAAAGAGCAAATCGTAGTCTATGAGAAGGAATAAAAGCAAGGTTGGGCGAAAAGAACAAGAATTGGTTGGAAGAGCTTTCTCATGTTCTATGGGCACATGCTCCATGATAAAATCCAGCAATGGAGAAATATTCTCTTACATACGGAACGGAAGTAGTCATCCCAACGGAAATCGGCACGCCCACACTGAGAACAGCGAAAGTGGACCTAGTGTAAAACAATGAAGATTTGGAAATTAACCTCGACCTCCTGGAAGAAAAAAGAGAGCAAGCAGCAATTCATGAGGCAAAGAGCAAAGCAAAAATGGAGAAGTACTATAACTCGAAAGTCCGAAGTACAAGTTTCAAACCAGGAGAACTGGATTTGTACCGTTAAAAACGATGCAGCGTGCGAGACACAAGAAAGCTAGCCCCAAATGGGAAGGACCTTAATTGAAAGCCACGGAAGACTTCGAAGGGGAGCTTACAAGTGAGAGGACGTGGAAGGAAAGCAGCTTCCGGGGATCTTAGAATGTCAGCAACATCAAGAAGTCAATTATATTCTCAAAAATGTTAGCAACTCACCCTTCGGACTCTGTAGTGTGGGTAAGGTAATGCATTTCAGTTCTATCTTATCTATCATTGTAATGTACTTTTAATTTTTTTAAATGAAGTGAAGACTTAGCTACCTTCATAAAAAATTTTACTCTTCAAATTTTTTCTTTACTTTGCAAAGTTACTTTTCATCTGATTAAGACGCGCACGCGATAGGGCATGACCCAGCAAATGTTATTCTGTATAACAAAAAAGATAAGTAAACCTAACAATTCACTCAACTATATGTAAGAGGTGTTGCAAACCTAGTATAGGGAGAATAACCCACAAATATTCAAGTAAGACTATCATGTTAAGCATATCACCACGATATCAAAATGATAGCAACACAATATCAAGCATTAAAACATCTAAAAAATTATACAAGTACATTTGACCGCATCAAAAAGTTCACAAATGACCACGGCATTTAACGGACAAAAACAGTTAGAGAAATTGTTTACATAAAAAGGCCGCAACAAAAAAGGTCACATATGACCAAGGCCAAATATCTTAACAAATCACTAAGGAATATTTAGTTCTACATCATCAACATTAGGAAAAGGAGCATCATTCCCATCGGTATCCGTCTGGTCATCTGTTCCCATAACTTCATAATCATCTATAGAGATGGGAGCGATTAAGCTGGCGGAAGCAAAGGTAATAGATAAGGCAGTAGTGGTGCTACAGTAGAAGGCACGATGTCGAAGTATTTGTACCGTTAAAAACTGCAGAAGAAAAAGGGCTCAGCCAACGGAACAAAAACGTCATGAAGGGCTGACCTTTGATTTGCAATATTCTCCCTAATCTTCCGGACCCGGACACTAGAAACATCCAGGGCAAGTGACAGAGCGGTAGCACCAACGACAACTTTTTCTGGTGAATGATGAATGGGAACCATCAACTAGTCAATACGGGGTTGCAACTCATTCAAACCCAACCTTTCAGCAAGAGCTTCTTCTAGACGAAGAACGTTCATTAGAGTTTCGACACTAGCATCCTTGTTAGATCTTCAACTCCGACAAGCAAGGAGAAATTACACTATTAAGTTGAGCAAAGCAAAATTGTAACTCAAATTAGTAGAAGGTTATAAGCAGCAACTATCTATACGACCCTACCTTCCGGCCATGGGTAATTCCAGCAGATACCCATCTTGCATGCCTTTCGCTATTAGCTATTGCCAATGCTGCCTCCAAAGGCAGAAAGATATCCAGTAGAGTTTAGGCATTTAATGATAGCAAGCTCCATGCCATGTGTAAGAAGCCATCGACAGCTGGAAATGGTAGTAAGAAGGTGAGGATAGAATTTCTCCTCCAAATGAAGGGCCATCTCAATAAAATCAGCATACAGCTTGTCAAACTTATCATTCACCTCTTTCATTCGATCATCTTGGAACTTCTCAAGCCGACTCATACAATCCTCATACACCGTGACTTTCTCTTGAAGTCCAGAAGAAGAAATCTCTAGCTCATGCACCTACAATCATGCGGAAGCACACATATAAGAAGATATATAAAAAAGAGGAGAAAAAAAAAAAAAAAAAAAAGCTCTAAGTTATAATGTACGTACTGATCCACAAGGTTGTCATTGTAAGATTTAACAGAAGGAGTGACTGAGCATTCAAATTAGTAAGCTCACCGATCATTGCCCACAAACTGAAAGCTTTAAGTCCTGTAAACCTTCCATCCAGGGATCCGCTCATTTTGTTAAAGGGAAGTGTTAGGTTACTTCAGAGATTTCACCTCATCCTGAAGGGATTTCTCAACAGCTTCGAACTTAGAAGTTTTGGCACGGAGGCGAATTAGGCTCGCGGCTTTGCTCGTACAGCATTAATTGTGCCCTTAAGATCCTCAAGCTCCCTTTCCCTAACTCAATAGCTCAAGCCCTCTCTTCTAGCAAACAAATTCACTCTCCTCTTCTCATGATATTGTACTCAGCACGTATTCTTACCTCAGTACTTAAAGACATTTGGCGAGCAGCCCCAACGTTGAACTCGGTAAAAAGTTGGTCGTGTTCCATCCCACGAATAGACGCAAAAAACTTAAGAGGAGCAAACTCATCTACCATTTCATGACAAACGCGGCTGTCATCAAGACGGGACCTATTAGTTTTGACCTCCCATTGGGGAATATACACTTTTCTGAAGGTCTGTGTCAGGGCTAATAACCAAACAATAACGTCGTACTTAGTAAGATCAAAAAAGCACCAGGATATGATCAGCTCCACCAGCTAAGGAAGAACCGGCACCGAACAGAGAAGGTTCAACAAATTTTCTTTAACAGTTAAAGCAGGATCAACCATTGCAGTAATGATGGTAGCAATCGTCATTAACGGAGCCGAAGACCTGACAAGAGAATAACTTCAGCTCCGCAAATTAGCACTAGAATGGTGAGAAGTGTCTGAAGACAATAACGAAACATTGAGGGCACCAAGTTCAGAGGTTCATTACAGCCACATGAATCAGTTGATTTCCATCCTCATGCTCGGTGTGGCGGATATGGAGATGTGAAAGGGCAAAGTGGAATGAACTCACCCCTGACTTCAACAGTATGCAGCCCAGTAAGGCAACCGCTGGATCAGTCTGACATAGATTTTACCAGCTACAAAAGTCCCACTAGGAGTTTTGTGATCCTCCCTTAACTTTTTGGCACGATGAGAAGACCCACCGACGTCAACAACCACGGTCTTCCGTTTCCTTTGACGTCTCGGTTGCAACGGAACTACATCCTCAACAATAGTATCTACAACCTTACTAATCGACGGTATTTGACCTTGGCCCACCACTTGCAGATCACATGTTTACTGCTTAGTTCACTGACACCCTATCAAACAGAAGTGCCCTTGCTCTAGCTCACCTTTGGCATAAGCAGGAGCAACTGGTAAGAGAGGAACAACGCGACCTATTATAGAATCTAATAGTCTTGGTTCATCCTCAGCACGTTGTTGCTCACCAACTTTCACCTTCGTAGGATCGAAGGTCCGGATAAAAGCAAGCAAATCCATCTCTACACAAACAAATGGACAGATAAAAAGCTAAAACACAAATAAGGCGTAGTAATAAAAACCCACCCTCTTCGTTATCATGAAGAAACCAGGGATAAGTGTCTTCACAATAGAGAAATAATTGTGACTCCTACCCATAAAACCAAAGAAATGGTTTCGGATACTTTCAGAATGGAGTCGGATGCGCAACAAGAATAGCATAATGCTCTGCGTTAAACTCAGAAGACTTTGGAAACGGATCCTTAGACACATTCTTAGCAGTATGCCACGGAAAGGAGGCATGACAAGTAAACGAATCAACCCAAAAGAAATGGTCATTCTAGCGTTTTAATGAATCTAAAGGTTTAGTATAACACACGGCGTCACTTTTCTGACACTTACTAAATAACATCAACCCTTATTCTTAGAATTCACGTAATTAAGCAGGGAATAGCCAACCTTTGGCTCAAAACCCATGAAACGACACAAAGACTCAAAGTGAGAAACTTTGGCCATGTCAAAAAGAGAGTTACGATTATATGGATGTGTAGTATCTAAGGAACATATTAACCGAGGAAGTGGAAAGAGGTAATGAAAAGTTGCATCACTAAAAGAATTTAGTATATTTCACTCTCTTTCCAGTAGGCATTTATGTATTGTTGGTTAGGACTAGGCTAATTGTGGGATGGAATCATCAGGAATATGAAACATTTCGCAAAAAATCTTAAGACCCTTTTGAGTAAGAACAGACTTTATATCTGTAACACTACTCATGATAAAAAGTAAGCAAGGATTAGGGCCTAACCTGAAAGCCTAAAGTTCTTCAAAGTAGGGCGCAAAAGTGACAGTTAAAGAAAAGCTTGAAGAAAATTTAAACAATGGAGATTGTGGTAGAAGAAGATGAAAAAGAAAATAGTGAAAACTAAATCAAGTATTTATACTCTTTGGTATAGTAAATTCAAAAGTTTTCCCAGATGATACACATGGCCATGTCCTCAAAATGTACGGGTTGCTATTTGCTTATGTTTATGTTTATCATAGAGTCAAGAAAAAAAAAAGAGATTGGTATAGAGTTTTGTAGAGTTTGTATATCTTGTTCGAGTCTTTGGCTTAGCAACTAAACCAGCGTGTATTCATATAAATAATTAGCTAACCCTTTCACCCCAAATTCACCCAAAAGTCACTCTCCAAATGTATCCCATCCATTTCTGTTTTCATTAATGTTATCTTACACCACACCTCATAACCCTTTAAAATGCCTCTTTGATAGTAATGATTAATACTTGCGCTTAGCAGTGGAGGTTTGATCATTTACCAAGCCTATGGTAATTTATATGCTATGACAGGTAGTGAGTGTTAATTTTCCGTTTCCCCATAGTTGTTATAATTTATTATACACCCAAGAGAAAGATAGAATCCAAACACTTATGTGAGGTGCTAGTAAATACTTTCTATGCTTTTAATTATGAGGTCTAGAAGGTTGTATTGTAAACTGCTTTTAAAGAGTAGGTTAAATACCCCTGATATTGCTATTATCTAGGTAGAAAAGCCCATTTGCTTGAGGACAAGCAAATCCCAAGTGTAGGGTATTTGATGAGGTGTCATTTTATATACTATTTTAAGGATACTTAACCCCCTAAATCATGCAAATATGCCCAGATTATGTGCTCAATCGTTTGTTTTCAGGTTTTTAGCACTTGGATGTCATTTAGAGGAAATACACGTGACTTAGGCTCATTTGGAGAAGAAACATACAAGACTACGACTCTACACTAAGTATCTTGAAGAACCACGCATACAGAGCGTGGAGATGGCGTCGCAAGTATAAAGCGGCGTCGTCGTGATTTGCAAGGTGACGGCATCAACAATTTTGTGATGGCGTCAGAACGAAGCCGCCTTAATGAGGATTTAGAATCATCGTCATGGCTTCAAAGCGACGCTGTCACGTCGCTTTTCTTATAAATACAAAACTGATTTTAAGGTTTTAAGTGTGTAACTTTGTATAACTTTTGGAAGACGAACCCTAATTATTCTAGCAGCTTTTAGGCCATTCTTAGGGCCTCAAAACCCTATTGTAACTGGCCTTAATCTATGTTTTAATCAAGTAAGATTGTTTATCTTTAATCATTCAGTATGTCTATGTGTTGTTTGATTAATTTATGTTCTTTCTTTCTTTATAACATGCTAGGCTAAACCCTCCTTTGTATTTACTTATGATTATGAAACTTAGATTGTAGATCACTTTAATGTTGCTTCGTGTGATGGATGTGCACGTTAAGCTTTAGAAAACTAGCCATAAGATATTAAATTGGCATAGACGTCTAAGGAAATGCGAGAGTGCAGAAAGGATACCATTTGGTAACAGTCTTCATACTACCTTACCCCTAATATGGTTGATCCCTCTTAAGATATTTTAATTGCATTTAATATACTCTTAGGGGCCTTGTAATAGTCTTCATACTACCTTACTTAACGAAATATTAAATATACAGCGGGTTCGTGTAATTCGTTCATGACTTAGGAAATACTTACACATATCATCACAAGTGTGTATAGAATATCTTAGCACATATAGATGATGGATTCACTTAGATTTTTTAGAGAGAGAAAGAGGTGGTTGGATGAACACTTAAAGAGAGAAACAAAGAAAGAACAATTAGATTACTATGTGAGAAAATGAACAACCAACACCTCCTCTACATGAGTAGAGAAGGTATAAATACAATGGATCATGGCCGGCCATGGGCCTCATAAGAGGCTTTCCATGGGCCTTTAGCCCTGTTAGCTTTCTATCTTAACCATTCGACTTACTACGAGCTACGACTAACTATATTGGAAGTGACTGATACTTTTTGTATTCCTAACAATCTCCCCCTAAGGGAGGTCACTCCAATTTACAAAAAACTTAAACCTAGCATACTATGCTTTGACTTTAGTCTTGGGCTCGTAGTCTTTAACTTCAATCTTTAACTTGTGATATGTTGTAGTGATCTTTGACTTTAGGCTTTGACTTGTATCTTTGACTTGATATGAATGTGATCTTGAACTTCTTGAGATCATTAATCAAGCATAATCTCTTGTCATCATCATGTGATCTTTTGCCATCTTGTGATCTTATGACTTCTGGACCAACATGCTTATACGGTTCTTGATGTTGAAGGCGTATGTAACCATCTTTCTTGATATTCTTTAACTTTAACACTTCGTCACTTTATGGAGGACGTACGGTATCAACTTAATACTTCGTCACTTCAAGAAAGGCATACGGTATCAGAGAAGCAGAAGCCTTGAAACATGTACTTGAGCTTTTATAATGTCTTTATATATGTCAGTCGAGTACGAGCATGTGGTATTGGCTTCGACTTGTCATCGGGAAACTGCTACCACAGTCAGGAAATCTGCATAAATGGGTTAGTGATAAACAATATATATGGATGAAAGTAGCTTTGTCACTTCGTCGAATACGGTTGTAACAACAACGGTTCCTCGTTACTCAGTATAAATATTGCTTGTGATCAGGTAGAATTCTGAAGAATCTCTTTGACAAGGTTTCGCGGCTGCACTAGCCGTTCTCATTAACGGAGTGTCTTAAAGCAGACAACACTGTAAGAGTAAACCGGTAAGTTATTATCTTCCTAGTTAAGCCGTCAATTCATGTTTAACTTTCCTATGTCCAGATACCCTTGTGAGGCTTACCATGGACATAAGATTGAAAATCGATTTAGAAAATCAGTCGGTGTGTCAAGATGCAAACGGTTTTTATGACACACTAACAGTTTTATCTTTTTCAAAATTCATTCGTTAATTCATAAGTTAGACCGAATCGATATTCAGTATCACAAGTTCGATTTGTATAGGATCTCACAAGTCACCTACCAAGAGCTTGTTTGATGCTGGCTCAAGCAGGATTTCCATCTTCACTGTGACTACTTAAGTATCACTCGGATGTTCTGGCAAAATCACAGGGATAATGCGTAGGACTCTTAATATATTTCTTGTTTTTCACATTGTGTGAATTAGCAAGCATATCTTTGACAAGTGTCCTAATGAGATTTATGGATGATCTCTTTTGGCTCTAGAATCAATAGTGCACTTTGGTTTTAGTGTTCAGAGGCTGGAGCAGACTGCCACCTTTTCAATACCAACTAACTTAGAGTGAGAAAGTAGATAGAAATGCGTGTAATCTCTGTGAGAAATGTAACAGAAATATTTTGAGAGATTCTGAGTGGCTAGGAAGGGTTGTGCATTGCATCACTGGGTCCATGATGTTAGTCTTTAATGTCAGCAATCATCTTTGTGATTCTAGACAACAGATGTATTGACCCGATTTTTGCCTAAGTGTAAGGAGGGCTTCTTTCTTTTCCCCCTTTATCTTAACTTTTCTTTTTAATTCTTTAACCCTTCAGTGCTTATCGAGACTTCATAACTAGTACCTTGTTGGGTTTGTTCCAGTACTAGCTCCATCTCAGTCGGCACTTTTCCCTTAATCTCACTTTACTCTTTTTTTTTCATACCTAAGGACTTCTACACTATCTAGTAGAATATCCCTGGGTAGATCCCTCCGGTTTTGGCTGGATCATAAGAATGGATACCTAAACTTAACCACCTTATAACTCCAATACAGTAATTTAAATGGTCGGTCTTTGGTACATCCACATTTCAGCCAATCGTGTAACCATTTGCTCCCCCTTCATATGTGCATTGATTAATCGAAAGAGTTTAGCACATATATGAGTTAGCGTACACTTGAGATCATAAAAATCACATTATTAGCCATATATTTTAATCATATTTTCTCCTCTTATCAAAAATGTCAAAGCTCTTGAAATTTTGGATATCAATTGATTCAAATATTCATGGTTTTAAGGAAAAGATGTCCAATTATAAACAAGCCAACTATTGGAACATATTAATGCTCCCCCTCAAATTATGAGGGTATTATATGGTGTTTGAGTATGTTAATTTGAAAATATTTGAATTTACTTAGAAATTCTTGAAAATTCATACTCAAACACTATATATGCCTAATTTTTAAGTCTACACTACATATATACATATTCACAAGTTTATAAAATATACAAAATGAGCTTATGATGATGAACACAATATGACTAAGTCATATTGTTCGTTGAAGTAGCCGAAGGTCAGTTCCCTAGTGCCTTCCACCAACAAACTTTTCGAGGCTCCTCATCAACCTTCTTTCTTTCAACTGCTTGTCAATTGCCTTGATTACGATATTAGCTCTTTTCTTCTCCAATGTACTCCATCTTCTCTTTGGCAGGTACTCCATTCAGATATTCTTTGTTATGTCATCCAGCAAAGTTCGAAGCCCAGTTAATGTCCTATCACTGAACTTGTAGAGTTCGTCTGATCGCATCAACCTGTTTCTCCTATTGTTGTCGACATAAATGAATCCTTGAGGGTCTTAATATGGAGTATACGGATTCCTTTTCTTGATGCGGGATTTGGTAGTTTCTGTCTTGGTGACGTTGATCTTCTTCTGGTAACTTTCGACTTCGAGTTGAAGATCTTTGACTCGCTTCTAAATAACCAAGCTTCTGGTGAACATTCTTAATGCTATTGCGAAGTCGGAAACTTCGTAGCCTGAGAGATTTGTAAGCCGATTCTGAACAACAAGGAGTAGCATGTCCTCAATGTCATTGATACGAAGACGTGGAAAGTCGCCTTCCTTGAATTTTTAAAGGTCGTTATTGGCTCTTTTAACTACAATCACTTGCAGATACCCATACCCATGTTTCCTCATTACCTCGACCTGAGTTACTGCCAGAATATGTTTTGTAAAGTATACATCATGTCTTGATTTCAGGCCTCATGCATACGCATATAAGGTCTTACATTGTTCTCTCCAATGAGAAATACCCTATAATGCGTGTTTATCATAGGCCACTTTAACAGGAACCCATATATATCTAGAACCATGTCTTCAATGCTTGAAAGATCATATTGAGAAGCCTTTGTCTTTGTAATAGAAGTCGTGTAGGTCATTGTCGAAACTCCTCCTTGCAGATACTTGAGATCATTGTTGAAAAAGTAGTCAACTGGTACTTTTTGATGTTTTTCACTCATAACTAAAGGTAGGGGTTTGGTAAGATCAAATGGATAGTCACCACCATCTAGATTTTCCCAATTAATTTTTTCTAAAAGAGCCTTATAACATTCTTCAAAATCATATTCCAACTCAGCATAATTAGAACGTGTGCCTTTGAGAAGTCTGAACGCTAGTCCTAACAGTGTTTCTTGAGTAAGATTGTTAAGTTTTAGGCCGTTCATGATGAATGCAGAGAAGTCTATAGGAGTGCTCATCAATTCATCAAATGTCTTTGACAGTTTATCAGCAGAAGATGCAAGAGTCATTACCCAGCTTTGAGATTGTCCTTATTGTGGAGTCTTGCTAACATTCCAATTAGGATCAGTAGGTTCTTAAGGTTTTGTAGTTTGGTGAACCAGTCATGTTTAGATGCCACCTTTTCCTTGGGTTCTTTATCATCTTTACCTAGGATCTCCTCTTGATCTTGTAGCATATCCGAATCTGCAACCTCAAACTCTAGTTCCTCTGACTAAACAGACTTTTCAGAAGATTTTGATTGAGACTTGTCGCCTTTGGATGAGCCAGGTTGTGATTCTTTAGCTTTAGGACCTTTTGCTGGTTCTGAATCCTTGCTAGTCTTCCTCTTCTTCAACCCTCGGTCTGATCCAGCGAAAGGGTCTTCATATTTATCTTTGTCTTTTCGGCTTCTCTTCAACGAATACACTTTACCATAAATGGAGAAGATAGTCTTGTCGAGATCATAAGATTTTATCAATCCTTCATAGCATTCTCTGTGTTCAGGAGCTACCAGATATGATTCACTTTTATCCATTTTATTGATAAGAATCTTATCCAACTCAAATTCTGTAAGCGTTGCAGCAGCCTTATATGAAAATTGTGGTTGAGAAGAATCCTTGGCTAGATCTGCCTACTCAAGTGACTCAGTAACCATGCGTTGGATTTCTGGTGGAGCAAAGTTAGAAACTTCCTTTGGCAGAATCTTAAGAAGTTGAATCTTAACTTGCTTAGTGATCCTAGCAGTGATAAATGCAGAAAGGTGGTTCATGAATTCATCTCTTATGGCTCCTAGCCTTGCATCTAGATGATCATCAACTAAAGTTGTCACTTGAGTGTGGAGAGGATCCTTTTTGAGCTCAGCAACTTCTTTTTCCAATGTTGTGACTCTGTTGTTGATTTGGAAGACGGATGCAAAATTAGGAAGTGCAAATTGAGGATTTGCAACTTTAGTTGTTGGTGGTGGTGTGGATGTTGATTGTTGTGGTGGAGGAGTGAAGGATTATAATGACTGTGGGATGACGGTGGAGTATATTGGTGAAGAATCAGTGATAACCGAGATATGTACGGTAAGGAGTATGGGAGTTTGCTTGCTTGGTACTTCATGATGGATGTGAACATCTATTAGAGAAACAATTTCTTCATCTGTATGGGGAATATTTGAAAAGTTTAAGAATTTAGCTGCCAAGTCAGATGAGTGAGAAGAGCTGGTAACTGGGACTTCAGTCTTCTGTAGAACAGTGGAAAGTGTCACATGATCATCTTCTATGACTTGAGAGATCTCTGGATTTTCATTCCCTTGTTGAATGTTAGTCATTTTAGCATTGGTACCCTCCTCTTGAATAAACCCTTTTTCCGTATCAACTGGTTCATTCAGCCTTATATCCACATCATCGTATAGCTGACTGGTAGTATAATCTATCTCTTCATCTTCATCACCTTTAGCTTTATCAGTAATCTTTGTTTCATCTTTATCATCAAAATTGTTAGACAAGGTTTTAACAAACTCGTCCTTCACTTCTTCTTCATCATCTCCGATATCTTCTTCATTTTCTACTTGATCAGATTCGGAACCCGAATCATTCTCATCAGTTTCATGCTCGGAATCCGACTCATTTTCATTGTCTGATTGGGTTTTGTCATCATCACTGGCATTCTCTTGATTGTTGTCTTCACCACTTTGATCATTGTTGCTATCATCTTCATTATTTCCCCAAGATTCAGCTTCACTTTCAAATGATTCTTCTTCCATCACATCGGGAACCCCTGGTTTAACACCAGTTCCTTCATTTATGATAGAAGGTTTGATTTCAACACTTGAAGCAGTTTTGGCAATAGTACCAGAACCACTTGGATGAGTCTTATGAAAGTCCCTCATACTATTCCTTTAAATTTCTTCAAATTGAGCATCTTTAGCTAAAGCCACTTTAGAGAGCAGCTCAATTCCTTTGCCTCGAGTAACATCTACCTTTTCCTTCTTCTTAGAAAATGGCATCTCAGGAGTTTCTCTAATAACAACATCTCTTGCTGGAGCCTTAGTAGACTTCTTTGTAGGTCTCTTTACTCTCTTTGACTTTCCCGTAGGTTCTTCAGTTGAAACTGGGACATTAGTGAGTTTAGGAGAGGCTGGCTTCTTGAACTTTCGCGCCTTCTTAGGAGGTGTAGCTCTTGTAGCAAAACCAAGGTAAGTCTTGTAAGCTTTGGTTTCCTTCATCCCAGGACTGGTCAAAGATTCAGGAAGTATAACACCATAAATTTGAGTTTCTTCTTTTGTAGAGACAAATCTTAAAGTGTTAATCAAATAGTCATCCCTGGAGGTGTGCATCCCGATATTGTTTCTCCAGGAGAGTGTCTTGTCTTGAGTAAGGAAGTAGTGAATGATAACTTTGGTGAATCGAGGGTAGTACATCTTCTCTTGCTTTTTATAGGCTTTGTTGTCAATATGGTAAATGAAATCTTCCCAAAGTAGTTCAACATAGTCCACATTCTTCTGATGGTACATACCCCAAAGGATTTATGCTCTGGAGAGACGAAGCTTGTCAAGACTCGATGTCTTTCCAGATAAACTTTTGTTAATGAGAGCAGCAAAAGTTCTCCAAGGTTGATGCATCTGATCAACAACAACATCATTGAGTGAATTAATTTCCTCAGTGTGACCAAGATCTCTTAAGAAAGACATAATTTCTTCATCAATAGGAAGTGCATCAAAGTCTTGACCCATCTTAAAGATATCTCTGAAGATTTCCAGAGTGAGTTTGAATCTCTTCCTTTTGTCCATTTTGAATCTGTAGAAAGTGTCATGCTTGTAAACTAAATCCTAAAATTGATGCATGTAAACTTCTAGAACGTCTGAGTTGATGAGAAATACAAAGTAGCATAGTGTGAGAGCAAGAGCATCTAGAACGACTTGAAATGTGGGTTCTCTTTGTATCTTTCCAGGATTGAGTCTTCCATTGCATTTTCTAATCTTAAGTCTTTTCTCTTTGGGTACAAGTTCAAGATCAAGTTTGGCTTGTTGAGCAGAAATAGAAGACATGATTCTGCTAAGATTTGTCACATACAATCCATATACAAGCAACTATATATATCACTGAAAGACAATCTAGATCAAGACGAATGATTATAGATGCAAGACTAATTTACACTAGGAGTTATGCACACAGATACGAGGCAAAATATTAACACACATGAGACCAGGGGAATCATATAATTATACAACACACTAACTATAGGCAATTTATAAAAACCAAGGCAATCACTAAAGATTTCTAAGGAGAAACAAGACCTAAATTAATCACTAAGTGATAATTTAAGGTTTAATTAAACTTAGATTAGATTACGAGATTTGATTACCAAGATTACGAGATTAATTCATCTAGAAAAAATCATGTATAATTCGCCCTAAGTATGTGTATAATTCGCCTGTGTTAGACACATGCATTTAGTTCGCCTTTGTATATGTGTATAATTCGCCTGTGTAAATTCAAGTGTATAATTCGCCTATGTATAGTTCGCCTGTGTTAACATTAGTGTATGGTTCGCCTGTGTATACACGTATAGTTCACCTGTGTTACAACTTGTGTATAGTTCACCTATGTAAAGACGTATAGTTTGCCTATATATCACTTACACTAACATTTTACACTTTTTCAAGCATCACTATCCATCTTAACTTGATTTCTTAGCATCTAGGAAACATTTTAACACATTCAACTTATGAATTAACCACAAAAATCATGCCTTTTGACTTATTCGACACGTATGAACACGAATACTCAAGATATTTAAGATTTTAACATATTAGCATGTTTAAGAACACTCAAATGCACAAAAAAAAAATCATTATAGCAGTTCTAAACCCAAAACCCATGAACTTTTACAAGTTCTTTACCCTTTTCTATGAGTTCGACAACAAGAATCAACCATAACGTATGAATACGTTATCCCCAATAAAAACTGTTTTAGGTACAACATCTAGACCCCTATAGGACCAAAACATCTCAATCAATTTGAGATTTCATACACTTTTTAAGGTGACGAAATTTAGATCAATTTTTAGGGTTTTTCAAGTGAAATTCCAACATTAGGTCTGATTAATGGAGCTTTTAACATTAGAACAAGCATACCTTTTGATTATAACAAAGATAGAGCGAGTTCTTGAAGTCTTAGAAATCAATAATGGAGGTTTAAGGTTTATGTGTGTGAAACGAGTGTGGGAAAGACGGTAAGGGGGTGTTTATGCTTAAAACTTTTGGGTTTTAGCATAAATGCCCCCTAAGGTTTACCAGGGCTTCTATATTCCTAATTAAATTAACCTAAGGTAAAAAGTAGTTTCACTAATGGCAAAACTAGTCCCTAAGGATTAATAATCAAGAAAAAATCTCACATTTTGCAAAAATACCCTTAAAGAATTAAACACATAACAAATAAAGCTCGAATGAGTTAAAATTCATTAACTCCCCTTTAATTATTCACCCTTTATTGTTTAAAATCTTTTTCTGATTATCACATGATTAATTGTGAAGAAGATATTTGACATTTTCTCCCCCTCAAACAATGACCCGTTTTCTATTTAAAGAGCTGTAGTCGTTGTTTGAGTGGTCAAATGTCTTTGAAAATGATTTTTCTGATGAATTCCTGAAGATGATTATATTATTTTTGAAAATCAACACCCAAGAAATAAGATTTCTCTTATTTTGACACATAAGCGCACTGACACGTACACTTATGGAATATAGGAAGCACGGGTTGTGATGCAAAGTAATCACAAGCCTTTGCATGGTCATAAAGTAGACCATGCCCGAGAATAAATTCCCGTTGAGAGGTCAAGTTTTCTTTTTGAAATACTTGCCTTTAAGATGATGACCGGGTTGCTATCTGAAATAATAGCAAGCCATTTTTGGCATGTTTTGAAAGCTTTTGAACTTCTGCTCGAACTTCATTTACAGCCTCGTATCATTATTAAATGACATTTCTAAGGCCGTAAATGTTATCGATTTTCAGAAGACATGCCAGAGATACATATTTTTATATTTTTCTGATTTTTTATTTTTTTATTTTCTTTTTGAAAAATGTATATAAAAGAATTTTTTTTTGTGTTTTATGTTTTCTTATGTACATATAATACAGGATATGAGTTACCACCGTCACTCGTCCGTTTCCTCTGCCAGATGTTTCAACGTTTCCGGAGACATGCTTCTCATACCGAGCTTTTTGATTAAGAAATTGAATCTTTCTCTTGGCAAAGGTTTGGTGAAGATGTCAGCCAGTTGGTATTCAGTCCGGACAAAGTATAGCTCCACGATTCTATTCTCTACTTGTTCCTTTATAAAATGGTAGCGAACATCGACGTGCTTGGCTCGTAAGTGTTAAAAATTGTTACAGCATAAACCAATCACACTCTTGTTGTCGCAATACAAAGGAATCTTATTGAATTGAAAGCCATAATCTGTTAGCTATGAACGCATCCATAGGATTTGAGCACAACACCCAGATAAGGCAATATATTCAGCCTCTGTACTTGAGATGGCAGTGCACTTTTGCTTCTTGGACGACCAACTAACAAGTTTGTCACCTAAGAACTGAGCACTTCCTTCTGCATATGCTGTTAGAGACATATCAGTATCCTTCGAGTACCAGAGACCCATGTTAATGGTTCCCTTTAGGTATTGAAAGATCCTTTTAACCGCATTTAAGTGCTTTTCGATAGGCTTTGCCTGATACCGGACATATAAGCAGACTGCATAAATAAGGTCTGGTCTACTGGATTTCAGATACATAAGGGATCCAATCATGCCACGGTAAAGTGTAGCATCAACTGGTTTCCCCTGTAGATCCTTATCTAGTTTACTCTTTTCTACCATAGGCGTGTCTACAGAATCACTAAATAGCATACCATATTTTTTAACAATTTCATAAGCATATTTAGATTGGTTTATAAAGATGCCTCTAGGACATTGAGAAATTGTAATCCTAAAAAGAATGACATCTGCCCTATCATTTACATCTTGAACTTAGTGGTCATCTGATTAGCAAACTCATTACACATGGAAAAATTATTGGATGCAAATATGATATCGTCAACATAAATTTGTACCAGTAATAAGTCATTCCCAGCTTGCCGTGTGAAGAGTGTTGGATCAACTGCACATTTGGAGACATGTTGTGAGATTAGGAAGTTTAACAGCATGTCGTACCATGCACGTGATGCTTGTTTGAGACCGTGGAGGGCCTTTTTCAGCTTGTATACATGAGATGGGTTGTCCTGATCAACAAATCCTTCTGGTTGAGAAACGTAGACCTCTTCTTTGAGCTCGCCATTTAAGAAAGCCGTTTTGACGTCCATCTGGTAGATCGTCATATTCTTATGAGCGGCATTTGCTACGAAGATACGAATATCCTCTATTCTAGCAACCGGTGCAAATGATTCCTTGAAATTGTTTCCCTTTTCTTACCTGAATCCTTGAGCAACTAGTCTAGCCTTATCTTTTAGTACCCTGCCAAATTCATCCGTGTTGACCTTATAAATCCACTTTAGTTTGATAAATAATACTTTATCTGGACACGGCACTAATTCCTAAACTTTTAGTCTTTGAAATTCATGAATTTCTTCTTGCATTGCATCGATCTATGACGGTTTGGTCATTGCTTATTTGAAGTTCTTTGGTTCTACATAAGTTAGGAATGCATCAAAATAACACCACATGGCGTCAGTTTGGAGTTGCTTTCTCATAGAGACAAAGCGAGAAGGATCTCCGATTACGTTTGCTATAGGATGATCCTTAGTCCATTTACCAAGGTGTTTAAATGGAGTGTGGGTTTGTCTCACATTCGATGATGATCCTTAAGAAGTTGATTCTTCATGAAGAGATTCATAAAGTGGATCATCATGAAAGATTGGTGTTTTTGGTAATTCTTTAAAACCTTAAGAAATGTTTGGAGAATGTTCTTGTTCTTGTGTTGATGGAATACTTATTGATAGAGCATCCTGGTCAATAGAAGTTGAGACAGGAGAATCGACTAAAATCACAGCTCTTGAAGCAATAACTTCGTGAACAGGAGAAATAACAATTGATGGAGGAGTGAAGTATACATCGAACATCGGTTGAAACAAGTGATCTCAATCATCTCTTGGTGGTGGAATACAAGGTTGTTGAGGAATAAGGTTTGGAAGGAGTCTTGAACTGGATGTTGTAGGAGTCATAGAATGAAGCTCGAAACCTGAAATGAATTATTCAGAAGCCATAGCCGTCAGCTCATCAAATGTCACATGAATTGTTTTTATAATTTTCCTGGTTCTTTTGTTGTAGATTCTTAATGCTTTCTTAGCGGGCACGTAACCAACGAAAATACCAATATTCGCTTTTACATTTAATTTACCCAGGTCATCATTGTCATTGGTAGGATAACAAAGTGCACCAAAGACATAAAAGAATGATAAATCCGGTTTCTTATCTTGTATAAGCTCGTATGGAGTTTTGTTGTATCAAAGGCGGATTAATAAATGGTTTTGGGTGAAACAGGCTGTATTGATTGCTTTGGCCCATAAAAATAATGGAGCTTGAGATAATATTAACATTGTACGAGTAACTTCTACAAGAGTTCAGTTTCGCCTTTCGACAACGTCGTTCTGCTGAGGAGTGTGGGCAACAAATGTTTGATGCGAGATGCCAACATTTTCATAAAATTCATAAAGTGTCTGATTGACAAATTCGGTTCCATTATCTGTTCGAACATTACGGCCGGTGGCATTCAAACGAACTTGAATATTTTTGATGCATTTGATGATGGCCTCAGGAGCTTCATCTTTTGTCCTCAAAAATTTGACCCAAGTAAATCGTGAGTAATAGTCAACAATCACTAAGATATACCTTTTCCCATTAATACTCGCCACACGCATCGAGCCACACAAATCCATATGCAAAAGATATAGTTTTTCCTGGTTAGTCTTTAGCTTTAGATTGATGAGAGGATCTCTTGCTTTTTCCTAATGCACATGCTGAACACAGGTGATCTTTCTAATATTTAAGCCTTGGAATGCCTCGTGCAAGACCGTCTTTAGCTGGCTTGTTAAGAGTACCAAAGTTGAGATGTGATAACCGACAGTGTTATAACCAGCTCTTAGTCTTTGACGCTTTGGATAGAAGACAGATCAGAGATGTTTTAACCATGTCATCAAGAGAAATTGTGTACAAATTTGTGTCTTGAGATCCTGAAAGCAGATCAACACCTTTTAAATTACGAATAAAGCAAGTGTTTTTCCAAAATGCGACTTCAAGATCCGCGTCGTAAAATTAACCAACAAAAAACAAGTTATGTCCAAGCCCCTCGACATAGTATACTCTTGAGATAGTAACATTTCCCAGCTGATAGTCACCATACCCCATAATCCCTGCAATATGGTCGTTCTCGAATCTAACTGTACCTAGAAATTTACTAACAAAGTTCATGAGCTAAGAGCGGTTCCATGTCATATATTTCGAAAATCCGGAGTCTAGATACTAGAGAGCAATCTGGACAACCTGTCATGACAAGAGAAGAAGAGGATGGAATATCTATAGCATTGGATCCCCAAGTATGATTGGGTTCCGAGTGGTTAGCATTCTTAGATTCTACAATCTTAGCATTTTTACTCAAACCTACATTTTTAACATTTTTGGGTTTCCTGCTGTAGACTTTAAGTTTTGGTTTTTGTGTTTCAACTAAGTGGGTTTTATTAGAAGGCACTACGTTAGCTGAAGTGATCCTAGTTAAAGGGCACGAGTTACCAACTATAGTAAAAGTTCTGCCTGTTGGTTTCCACTTAAGTCCTACTTTAGTGAATACATGACCCGTAGATTTTCAAATATTTTGTTTTTTATGTTTCTTAGCAGATTTAGCACGGCTATTCACATTTTCCACAAAAATCAAGAAGACACATATCATGAACACCATCAAACGTAGATTTCTTACAAGTAGTACAAATAAGTTCAGAATTCGCTTTTAACAGTGAATGCTTAACATCAACATCACGAATAGGTTCAACAACATGATTCTATTTATTAACTTTCCTAGGTTGGGCTTCTACTATATTCTTCATGTTCCTACTTGGTGTTCGCGAGATCATATCATTCTTTTTATTTCTTGTAGGCTTTGATCCGCAATAACTAGTAGAACACTTCAATCCTATAGGAGACAACATAGGTGTGTTAGAATTTGATATTATAGATGACTATACCTATTTATTGTTGCTTGAGGATGTGAGAGGTTTAGCAAACCTAACTTTCTTGACATTATTTTTGGGTGTGACATCAACCTTTTTCGCACTAAGTTTAATCGCATTAGGGCATGTATCTCGAACATATACAAGTAACTCCTGAATTCGTTGGGCATGCTTACAGGTAAAGTCTAACGCATTATCTAAAGGCTGTTTTGCTTTAGCTTGTTCGACTATTCCTCGAAGAATATCAGCTTGTTCCTGAGTGTACTTAAGGTAATCTATATGAGCTTCCCTATTTTGCAATAACCTAGGAGCCAAAGGTTCTAAGTCTAGCTTGAATATTCCTGGAAAAATAGTTTTGGTAGATGGTATTTGTGCAGCAATATCAACAATTTCTTTTCCTTTTACTTTTCGTAAATCGTTTTTCAATGACGTTATCACAAAAACTTTATCTTGAATTTGAGCTTTTAAATCCTCATTTTCAGTAGATTTTAAGTTCAGTTATTAAATTAAGGAGGATGCCTATGTTCTTTAGTACGAACACGTGTCTTTTTGATTGAGTCAAACTGCTCTTTAAAAACTTGTTTTACATGATTAATTTCATTACAAAGACGCTCGTTTTCCGAAAATAATTTTGCCACACTATTTTCTAGTTCCACATTTTTGGTCTCAATTTCACAATAATCATAATTCACATTCTCTTCCTTGGACTTTTCTCTCATTGATTTTATAGTTTCCTTCAACTTACAAATGGTAGTGTCTTTATCTTGTAGCTGAGCTAATCATTATTTTCAAAAAAATTTGGAATTTCAAGAGCATTTTGATTATCACAAGATTCATCTTTTTGAAAAATTTCTTGATTAAGTTGTATTGACAATTCAAGAGAAATACAATGTTTTTCAAGTTGTGAGTAACTTTTCAAAAGATCATTATGTGCATTTTGTGATTTCAAAAGAAAAAAAAAAAACTCGGGCCTCAAGATTGAAAACAACTTGTATAACAGATTCATTTCTCCTTTTATCCAATTCACAGATTTCACCATCAAAGGACATAGAATTCATCACAAGTTAAAAGAACATCTGAGACATGAATTTTTTGGAAGAGTCGATTCATTTTCCAAAATTAATTCTTTCTTAGCAATTTCTAAACATTCTTTGTCAACTGAAGACTATTGAACAGCAACGTCCATTTGGTCAAAAACTGTCTGTACTTCCATTATTTCATTTATAAGATCTCTATCAAACACATTGAAGATGGCTTTTAAAGATTTTAGAAATGCAATAATTTCATTGTTAAAACAGATTTTGTAGTTCAACCCAATTCTCCTTTTAACGAGCATCAGGGTGTAGTCCTTATTCTTCACCACATTGCCAATCTGGCAAAGTGAAATTTATAAGCTTTTTAAGGCTTACATTCGCCATGTTATCTTAGGAAGGCTTCATTAGAGCTTCTATTTTAATAGGGGTAATGCATTCAGAGGTTGACTGGGTAGGATTGACACATACGCAACAAGAAAAAGCTTGGTTCAGCCGACAATTTTGTTGTGGAGTAAAAACGTTTTCACCAAAAAAATCAAATAGTCTGATTTATTTTTTCATATTCAATGGTTTTATGAGAATATGTTTTGTTTAATTGCCTTTGGATCCTTTTCTTTTTCAGACTTTTTGATCGACTTCTTCTTTTTTTTAAACCAATGTTTCCATTCATCAATCACATGCATTGAACATGTTTAATCAAAAAAATAACACTACCATCTATACAAGTTGGTTTAATCGCTGAGCTTTCTTAAGAATTTAAAACGGATTTTGATACCTAGAGTTGTTTGTGAATATTATCATGAAAGCTTGTGCTTAGTTATACATGTGCACTGTTTGAGCAGATTGACCCACTTTAAAAATAATATTATCAAGTTCCTTTATCTTCTTTTCCAAATTAATTTCATTTTCCATATATTTATTTTCTTTTTCTTTGGATTCATTTTTGAAAACCATAAATGTTTGCAATAAACATTCCTTTTCTTTGATTTGTTTAGAAAGATTTTGCTCAAGTGAGTCAACTTGCTCTTTCAGTGCAAGCTTCTCTTTAATCATATCATCCATTTAAGAATCAATCATTTTTTCACGACTGCTTAAATCAATATTAAGATGTTGTTCAAAAGTTTTGACTCGTTCTTTATATCTTTCTAGCTTAGCGGTTACTGATTCATTATTCTGTTCCTTATTAGCCTTTCCTAATTATTTACATGATTAATCATTTGTTCCGACATTTGTTTTATCACATATAAGATCATTGAATCTTGTTGTGCCTGCAAATTAGTATCTTGAACATTTGCCTGTTGTGGTTCTTGTAAATATTGAGAGTACGGAATGATATTGCTATCACTATGTATCTCATTATCTGTAAAATCCACAACTTGTGTTTGTTCAAAATCCTGCATTGCATGCACACTTTGATTTTCCATATCATTAAGACAAGTTTCAGAATGAGGTACCTCTGAGATAACATCAGAACTACAGTTGGAAATGTTGGTCATGAGAACCGCTTTTGCATTCGAGATATCATCACAGTCAGAATAATAAGTATCAAGATCCTCAGTCTAGAAAGCAACATTGTTTGGAATAATTGTCTGAACAACTTGACCGTTTGGAACCCCTAGGTCTGCAAGAAATGCGAGTTTCTCTTCATCTAAAATTTGTCCAGCTTCTTGAGCGTCAACTAACATTGCTTTAACCTTATACCATGCTGCATTCCTTGGTCGCTTAGGCTGAGTGCATTGCCTAGCCATATGTCCTTCACCTTGACAGTTGTAGCATTTAACAACCCTTTCTTGTCCACTTGCATTGTTTCCCCCAGAATTAGTAGCATTACTCTTATAACCAGTACCAGAATAACTTTGCCTTTGTCTCCCCTGAACTTGTTGTACTGTGACCTTGACATCTTGAATAGTGGCTTGGTTTCTTGGATTCGATGAAGTTTTAAGTTGATTATTGGTTGAGGGGAACCTTGAGGAAGCAACAGCTGTTAGAAAAGCCATTGACTTGTTGAGACAAGCAATTGGACCATCTCCTGGAAATAATACAGGAATAGAAGCAACCTAAGTCTACAAGAGGTGACTTAGTCATCGGTTGTGTAGAAGCTTGAGGTGATTGATAAGCAATTTATGAAACAGATGAGGTTTGATGATTCATTTGAGACTGATATGGATATGATGGTGGAACGGATGAATGCTTGAATTAAGGTTGTGATGGATATATAGATGAGTAGTGTTGAGTGGGATGAATTGATCCATACTGAGATGGTGGAAACTATTGTTGAAGCTGAGGATTGTTGTATAAAGACTGATAAGTGTTTGAAGTGGATGATGGTGTCATCTGCTGATTTGAAACAAAAGCAAGTTGATCTTATTACGTTCACGCATAAGTGACAGACTTCATTTCATGGAGTTTCGTGTTCTGTTTCTAAGATAGCAAGAAGCTGATCAAGTTGTATAATGCAAATCTTTTACAAGCTTGACATCAGTCATAAACTTACTCCATTCAGGTGGAAGTCTGTTTAAGAACTTGGTATTAACTTGAAATTGTTCCATTTTCATGTTGTAGATGTTCATGTCACTAATCAGCCAAGTGAATCTCAAGTAATACTTATGAAGTGATTTCCCCTTGGTGTGAGTAAACTTATCAAATGCATCATACAGATTACACTCTCTTTCTTACTTAGTCAAAGAGGTACCTTGCATCAGTAATTGAACTCTCTCCCATAAATCCTTGGCAACTCTGTGATGATTCACAAGTGAATAGATATCAGCTGGTAGACATTGAAGAACGATACTGGTTGCCTTCATACTCAGTAGCAGATAATTCAGCATATTTCTTTGTTTCGGTCACCCCATTCTCATCAACAGTAGGCCAAATGAGTAGACCATTTTCAACTGATTCAAGTATCATTCTTCTATGCTCTCTGTTTTGCATATATAATTCTAATATACTTTTCCAAGAATCATACAGGTCCTTGTCCAATATAGGTGGACGATTATCAGCACCGGAGAGTATCATGTATTCAGCAAGAGTATTCTTTTGTCCAAGTGGAATAATTGAATCCATTTTAATGTGATAAGATAAAAGATGATCGTACAGTGATTGGAGGTTGTTGTGTTAAAGTGAGGTTTAATTAATGAAATTGAGTCTTTGGAATACACGGGATTTTACAATTCTTAATAAAACCAAGAAATCAAGTTTTTACGGGATTTTACAAATCAAAGAACAACCATATAATTCATCTAATGAAAGTGTATAGTTCTCCCAAGTAAAGCGTATAAGTCACCCAAGCAAATGATGTATAAATCGCCTTTGGAATGAACGTATAAATCGCCTGGGTAAATAAACACGTATAAATCGCCTAAACAATATACGTATAAATCGCCTTTGGAGAAAAACATATAAATCGCCTGAGTAAATAAACACGTATAAATCGCCTAAACAATATACGTATAAATCGCCTGTGAAGAAAACATATAAATCGCCTTTAGAGAAAAACGTATAATTTGCCTTTGGAGAAAACGTATAAATCGGCTTAGGTCAAGAACGTATAATTCGCTTGAGTAAATTTACATATTAATAGCCTAAAGAGAAAACACGTATAACTCGCCTACACGTATAATTCGTCCAATACACTTCGAAACTCAAAAACAAAAAATCTTAAAAAGACTCACTTTTTGACGTTTTTACCCAATTTTGCTTGTACTTCTTACCTATCTAAGACTATTAGAACCTTAAAAACACAAACTTTAACTTTTTTTACACGAAAAATTTGAAATCAAGATTCTTGATACAAAACCCTTTTACTAACAAAAAATACTCAAAAAGATGAAATTTTTGATGGTTTTTCAAAGATTTTCTTGTACTTCTAGCCTAAACAAAGATAAATAAAGAAGAAAGTTTAAACCTTTATGGTTTTTAAACCCTCAAAAAGTGAATTTTTTTTGAAAGGTTTGAACCAAGAACACGAACAAAACGAGTGGACAAAACGCACACAACACCTTCACAAACACCCCATGGCTCTTGATACCAATTGTAAAATATCTTAGCACATATAGATGATGGATTCACTTAGAGTTTTTAGAGAGAGAAAGAAGTGGTTGGATGAACACTTAGAGAGAGAAACAAAGAAAGAACAATTAGATTACTATGTGAGAAAATGAACAACCAACACCCTCTCCATGAGTAGAGAGGGTATAAATACAATGGATCATAGCCGGCCATAGGCCTCATAAGAGGCTTTCTAGGGGCCTTTATCCTGGTTAGCTTTCTATCTTAACCATTCGACTTACTACGAGCTACGACTAACTATATTGGAAGTGACAGATACTTTTCGTATTCCTAACAGTGTGACAAAGCAACAGGATTAGGAGAAACATTCTAAGGAGTATTACATGAATAAGTAAATACATCTTTTTATATAAAGTTATCACCAGTAGTTTAGATTATATTTAGTTTTAATTACTTAAGCAAACCAACCTCTTAAACCATGATATTTACCTACTTTCATAAAAACATAAAAATACAAAAAGAATCTTCTCTTAACCCCGTAGACCTCCGTTAGATCGTGATCGAGCCTTCCCAACCTATAAAAGTCTTGCCTATACTACACTGCAACTATTAGGTACACTGCCTAGGAAGTTGTAAAACTTCTTGTTAAAGTCTTTACAAGATCCGAACATCACCCACTTTTGGACATAACCTATAAATAGAGACATTAAGACATGAATTTTGCACACATTCTCTCAACTCCAAAACCCTTGTTTGACAAAAAGAGACAAGAATCACCATTTATAATCAAGATCAAGTGGGGGAACATAGTCTATATCGTTTACGTGTAATTAATCAATCAGTTTTTTTTTTGATTTCGTTATGTTTTCGTTTATTCAATCTTTGATTTTTACCCTTGTACTTGCTACTGAAATTATGGGCTATTGGTGTTAGCCATTTTATGCATACGATGTTTATTTAGTTTTATTGTTTGCTTCGATTCTCGTTGTTTATGAATTTGGATAGTTTTATTATGTTTATCACTATGATTTCTTTTATATTTTTATTACTTAGGTTTATTGCTACATTATGCAAGCTTAAGAGACCACGTATTACTTTATAATCTGAATCTTACTAGGTTCTTGTTGGTGGCGACCTTACGTAGACAGACTTGCCAATATCCCTGTTAGGAATAGTGGTGGACCAAACCCTAGGTTAGACCAACGTAACAAGGCATATAAGTAATTGCAAGCGTATTATCAGGTGGACCAAATTGTAATGTGCCGGTATTTATACCTACCGATAAATCTTAATAAAACTAGTTGACGGACTAAACTGCCTAGGCCATCCTAATCTCCCAGCTACTCTGAGCATATGTACCAGCTTACAACATGGCCCATGGTGCAGGTTTAACTTGTCAGAGTGTGTTGCAGGTATAAGTGACCATTCAATCCTTATTATTCTAAGAGTCGATGACGTTAAACAACGTAATCATTACATAAATAGCAAACACATACTAAATTAGACATTGTATGGTTAATGCGCTTAACACTATTTCCACTAGCCACTTAGACTTTGGTCCAGTGGTAAGTGAGTTCCCCACTAACCTAAAGTTGTGGGTTCAAGCCCCGCTAAAGGCATTTGTGAAATATATATTTGTGAGATACAAAAATTGCCGTTAAAAAAAACTATTTCCACTATCTTGATCTAAACCTCATAACTTACTTGTTTTTTAGTTAAATTAGTTAATTAGAATACAAATCGTGTTAACCCTCCCCCCCCCCCCTCTATCACACACACAATTAGTTGTAGAACCTTAGGAAATAACTTTAAATTCCATCCACTCCTTCTGAACGTACATTCGATCAGATACACTCCTCGTTAGTACTTAGTCTAGATAGGTTAGTCGGTAAAAATATAAATTTAAATCTAGACGTTCTTAAATACATCAAGTTTTTGGTGCCACTACTAGGGAGTGGTTCTAGATTTATATTTTTCTTTAGGTGTATTTGTATTAATTCTGTTATAGTTTAAATTTGTGTGTCTTTAATTGTTTTCGTGTATTTATTTAGATTATGTGCAATCTGCTCTTTCTGTTGAATTTGCTTCAATACGGCGGATCCGTCGGTCTGGATACGGCATATCAATCATCGTATTCATTGATACGATGACCCATATAACAGACTGAATATGGCGTATCTTAATTACTTGGATACGGCGTATCAGGACAGCGAACAATACCTGTTTAAGTTTTTAAAATTTTAGTTTTTAGGTTTAATTTTTTTTCATAGAGTCAGAGTCTACTGATAATTTGGAATAATTTTCAGGTACTATGGGAGAGCAAATGATTGAGGAGTACATGGCTCAGATACGGGAAGAGGCGGGTTCAGGAATCATGAGGCCAAGTTTTGGAACGCGGTTCGCTTCGAACTTAAGGGTCAATTTCTCAAGGATGAAGGAACCGCGAGAAAATACTTTTAGTGGGACTAAAACTGAGGATGCTAATGAGCATATTGACAAAATTCTTTCAATCGTCAATTTATTTCACAAACCGGACGTGAATGAGGATCAACTAATGTTACGTGTCTTCCCTATGACACTTATTGATCAAGCATATCGATGGCTCAAAACCATACATACTAGAAGCATCACTACTTGGAATAGTTTGATAATCCTATTTCTTCACAAGTATTGCCCACCTTCTAAGACAGATAAGAAAATGAAGCAAATCAACAATTTTAAACAAGAACCTGATGAGACACTTTACCGAGCTTGAGATAGGTTTAATGATATACTGTTGAAATGTCCCCAACATATATTGACAGATACACAGGTTGTTGTCGTCTTCTACAAGGGTTTAGATATCTCTACTAGAAAAATGTTGGATTCTCAAGGGCCTAACACCAAAATGAATGCCAAAACCGCCATCCAAGATATGGCAGACTATTCTCAAATGTGGCATGAGGGAGCATCGAGTAGAAGGAAAATTGGGGGTAATTCTAAAGATTTAGCTGCTATTACTACGCAGCTAAGTATTCTTGGTAGGGAAATGAAGAAATTATCAGAGCAAGTGCATTATGTGCGTGTTAGTTGTGAGCTTCACAATGTATCTCATTTATCGAAGGATTGCCCGAACAAGGAGCTGGTTAAGGAAGCTGAAGAGATCTATTATGGACAGTTCTATCAAAGGCCTTACCCAAATGGGGGTCGGTATAGAGCTAATACACCAGGTTATTATGTGAAAGATGAGAAAAAGATAGGATATCAAGAAAAGGTCAAATTTAGAAGAGGTTATGAGTAAGTACATGCAAGAAACTGCTAGGAGAAGCAAGGACATTACCAATTTGATCATGAATGTTAAATAAAGTAGCGCAACCGCCCTAAGAAATCAAAAGGCTATAATGAAAGCAATGGGGATTTAAATAGATCAAATCACACGGGTTGTTAGAGAAAGGAGTTTCGCGCACTTTGCCTAGTTCTACTGAAACGAACCCCCGAGACCAAGTTAAGGCTATTGCTACGATTGAGGGAATACAAACTAACCCTAATATTACCTCTTCTTTATGTCCTCATGTCTCTTGTTTATCTGTGCAAGCTAAGCAGGTATCTCATAACGAGGAGCTGAAAAAGGAGGCGCCTAATGCTAAGGATGTGGTCGCATCATATCGACCACCTATACCTTCTGTTAGCCGATTAGTGGAAAATAAGAGTGTTGATCAATACGCCGATGTCTTGACTAGCTTGAAAAAGCTTAAAGTTAACATCCCACACATGGAGGCTCTTATAGGTATGCCAAATTATTCCAGGCATTTAGAGGACTTGTTGAAAAAAAAGTCAAGGATTGGTGATGAGGAGAAGTCAAAGATGGATAAGTGGTGCTCTGCATGGCTAGAGAACACATGCCTTCAAAATAAAAGGACCCATGGAGTTTTACTTTACCTTTCTTAATTGGTCAATATTCTTTTTCTATTGCTTTAACATATTTAGGTGATAGTATAAGTGTTATGCCTTACACCATATTCATTAGTTTATGATTTGGTGAATTAGCTCATACTATAATGAAAATTAAATTGGATGATAAAACTGTAAACCCCTTAGGGTTTGTCGAAATGTGTTAGTCAAAATTAAAAATTGTGTTTTTCCCGTAGACTTTATTGTTTAAGACATTCCTGTAGACACAAAAATTCCATTGATTTTAGGACGATCATTCTTGTCTACGGCACGTGCTAAGATAAATGTATTTTTTAAATATCTTTACAAGTTAAGGAGATAAAATAGTCTTTAAGGATGATAAACAAGTCGGGGTAGATAAAAAAAATATCTTTCCAGTCGATGTTGTTGTCCCGGATGTTTTGCGCACGGTGCAAGCAAAGGTTCTTGATACAGATAGTGTCGCCAATGTAGGTGCGTGTTTTAGTTTTAACGTCTGCAGTCTGCATTGTTCTACTTACGACCACATCTGAGACTCTAAACAATATCAGACAACGCTTATTTCACACTGGCAAAAATACCTTAAAGCAGACACTAAATTGTAAATTATGGCCAAAAATTACACAAACCGTATAAAATCAGCGTTTATCTCAGATATGACCACATATCAGACTCCAAAAGACATCACAAACCTCAAACAAGCACAAAGACATATCTAGAAACTCGAAAATAGAAAAACGGGTAGAAGTAAGAGAAAAGCGTAACGAATATAAATGCATATTCAAAAAGTCATACATTTATTTGTTACAATTTCACTTTCTTTTACTTGTTTTTCTTATTTTTGTACAAACATTTAAACGACAAACCTTAGACAGCAAACCTATCGACCAAACCACTAAGCCCGCCACTAAGATACACAACGAAAGATACGCTCCCAATTCTAATTACCAATGCTTCTGAAAACACACAATGTGGTTGTAGGCAGTATCAACAACCATTTATTTCACACAACCATAAAATAGCTTAAAGCATCAACCCCTACCAGTTTTAACAGACCAGCATACAACTGATGCAACATACTTGAAACATGCAACACACCCTATCAAAAAGACTTATACAGCTAAAACATGATAAAACTTACGCATATCAAGAATAGTAGAAAACATGGCCTTCATAAACGTACTGAAACACAAATCGCCGCTTCAAGTAGCAAGAACTTAAACAAATCAGCTAAAAAAGAAAAGCACTTCTAAACACCACATGCAATACACCATTTACAAATCCTTACACACCTAATACATAATCATACTTACACAAACGAACAAAAAAACATACCCTTAATATGTGAACCACAATCAACGATACAACTGCCAATATAATTTTTTAACACCTCCCCAAATATCATAGAACCTATATCGTCGCTTCAAGCTGTAGGAACTTAAAAAGATCAGCTAAAAAACCCAAACACTTCCAAACAGCCCATGCAATGCACCATTTCTAAAACCTTACACGCCTAAAACATATTCAAACTTACAAAAATAAACAACAAAAATATATATATATACCCTGAATATGTGAACCACAATAAACGATACAGTTGTCAATATAATATTTTTTTAACACCACCCCAAATATCCTAGATCCCAAATCGCAGCTTAAAACCTGTGGAAGTTAAACAAAACAACTAAAAAAAGAAAACACACTTCCAAATACCACATGCAATACACAATTTCTAAAATCTTACACGCCTAAAACATAATCAAACTTACATAAATGAACACCAATAACAACAATAAACATACCATTAATCTGTGAAATATGGAAAAAGCACTTCTACCTAGATATCTAAAGTCACGAAACCACCAAACAACCACCACTCCTAACCACTGTGTGTATATTTAGAGAGAGATATGCATAAAGATAGAGATGGATCATCTATATGTTAGGCACTAAAAAACTATTGGGTATACTTTCATATGTCAGTGCATAGTTTGTAACGAACTGGGCCAACAAATAACAACCGATGGCCCAATTACAACCCAAAAAAGAAAAATGGCGGCCTACGCCTTTAGCTGTTATATATAGAGTGAACGCGAAAACGTCTGGGTAACTACTAGAAATCGCCACGAACAAAAGGTTAAAGGTACTTGTCGTCGCTGCTTTGCAACAACAAAAAAGATAAACCATCATGTTAGCAAGTTGGTAAGAATTATAATTATCATCATCATAATGTGACATATTTGAAATTCATGAAAATGCTTGGTTTAAACAAAACTGATGCAGTCACGCCAACTTATATCCAAGTGAAGGGTTTCTTTGATTTGAGTAAATACATTTTTGTCACATTTGGGGCTGATCATGGTAAGGTATTTGGTTTCCTCACAAGAGGTAAATGGTTTAAACCTCGCTAGTTGTGTACATTTAGAGGTGGCTAGAGAATGGTCAAAACGGTCTCGAGATTAACCCAGTGAGCCGCGTACATCTGAGTTAAAAATGGTCGTCTTCCTCAGATAACTTGAAAAAGGAAAACCTCATCCGTTTAATTTTGTGACTTTAAATGTTGTATAGGATAAATATGTAAGACTTTAAATGTTGTATAGGATAAACAAGTGGGAACGTCTCCGCTTGTTGAGGCGGAGCCGATTTGTTGTCGTTGCATGTATTTTTTTTAATTGCGGCTTTTCGTGTAAGAATTTTGATTGTCTTTGTTACTCCAAAATTTCTTGTAGTCTTTAACGTCCCCCTTTTAAGGTTTTAATCATATTAAAAAAATAATTAGGTTACATATTGCAAATAAATAAATAATACTACTATTTAATTATGTGTCAACTAATCTTAACTTAACTTCATCTAATAAAATTCTTATTTATAATCATACGTCACTTTTAAAACTTGGCTCGTGGGTAGATGTTGGAAGCTTCAAGGCCACTTTCACTATTTCTTTGCCGACTTGGATAACTCGTGTCTTAAATTACATTCAATTTTTTTAATTCTGAATAATCTTTTTTCTCTTATTACAAATATTGATATGTTAACTCATGTTATTACGCAATAGGATGTCAACAAAGAAGAGTCAGCTCAAACGTTAACAGGCCTAAAAAGAGTCGGCTCAAAATAGAAGCATGAGCCCAAACACTAAAACGGCAGCGTATTAAACGCTGTATATTATATAAGATTATACAAAAGGCAGCATATTAAATGAAAAATGCATTTAATAGCCTCGCTGGAAAACCCGACGGAACCCGCGAACCCGCTGGAAAACCCGTCGCCAGCGGAACCCATCGTTTGACCCGGATCCGACCTCTCGACCTAACCTTAACAAGTTGGTTTGCCTGCGCTTCGCTGCGGGGCGCGGGCTTTGACGTGTTCTGCTGCAATAACAAAAATATACAGACGTAGTGCACTAATTGTTTTAGTTTACATCTGTATCATGCATGCTGCTGCACATCTGCTTGTTTCAAAATATCATAGTCTATAGGTTAGCCTATCTGGGTACACCAAATAGCTGAACTTTACGCGAATGCTATGGAATATTGAATGCATATATATTTTTTTGTATCAGTCCAAACTACGCTCCATTGTCAAAAGAACAACAATGGAGAAAAAAAATACATTACATATGGACTCATTACCCATGAATCCATATAATCCCTAATCTCTTTGTTGCCATGGTTGATCACTAAATCATGCAAACGCCTTGCAGCCTACCCGACACTTTAATAAAGCAATTCATCCGCCGTCATTAAACTTTTGATTTCCTGTATGCAATTACCTGAAATTCATTTGGTAGATGCCCGTCATTGTATTTATATCAAACATAAGTTTAGTTACAGATCTTAGGACTTAACCATATTTAAGTTTCTTTTATCGTTAAACTTACTGTAATTGTAAAACATCATTTAAATAACTCAAATGAAAGGAAACTTAATAGTAGCATTACCAAAGTAATTTTCAAAAAAAGGTGGGGATAGTCTCTCTTTATTATTTATAGCCAGTATGCAACATGTTCCTGATCCTTTGAAACACGACGTGCACGTGTAACACACCTCCACACATCAGCGATAGTGACTGTAAACTCACCACCTTCCTGAACGATAACCAAATAAGGTTCAACCTCTTGTGAAGTTTTCGTAGATATACGTATATCATATGACCATATATTTTACCTCATGTGTAATGAAAAATAGCTATGAGCTCACCAAGTACCAAAATAAAAAAAGTATCTGCAACTATCCTAATCTACAGGTACGTCATATCAATAGAACTTTATAATGTAAGATTATTCTTATACGCTTACGACCATCAGGTCTTTTTTTACCTAAATAAGGCGATCGAATATAGAGATCATGGCTCGTTGTCCTGAATTTTGATTAAAAAGTTTTTATAGACTAAATTTGATTTTCCTATTGTAATACAGTTATGTTTTATAAAGAACACGACTCGAATTTGCAACTCATACATGCAGTTTATTTGAGTGATTTGCTGCAATTCTGTTATCGTATGTAACGGCGAGATCAAGTACTGACCCTAAACAGCCATGGTATGAATTTTGATTAAAAAGTTTTTATAGACTATATTTGATTTTCCTATTGTAATACAGTTGTGATTTATAAAGAACATGACTTGAATTTGCAACTCATACATGTAGTTTATTTGAGTGATTTGCTACGATTCTGTTATCGTATGTAATGGCGAGATCAAGTACTGACCCTAAATAACCATGGTATGTTCGAGATAGCGACCCAGTGTTCATTTCCTATACTTTGACTTTGTAGTCAGGTTCCCCACTAAGTAATATTCCAGAACTGTTCTCGAATATTACTGAACCACAAACATCCTCATGAAGTTATTTAAACACACATATTGGTAATCTGTATTCATGGTTCACATCCTTTGACCATCTTATTTTCCCAAAAAAAGTAATGATCCCAACGACTTGAAATCCCAATAAGCAAAGAAACAGTAGCAAACATACATTCTAATAGCAACATCTCTAGCTATATTTCTTGATAACTCGATATCATGACAGATAACATTACATTTGTGAAGGGAGGTACCTGAGATTTGTGTTCAGCGGGTAGTACATCATCATGCCTTTTAGCCGCAGTTTCAGCACCAAAACCCCCTCATTTCGTCCCTTATTTTAGCACGCAATCACACCAATTTCAACCCCATTTAAGCACCCCTAAAACCACCCGTTATAGGTCCCATCTTAGCAACGAAACCCACCCACGGCAACCTCCATTCAGCAACCGAACACACAATTTTCAACCCTTATTTTGGCAGCCAAACACACCCCTTTTAGTCGCAATTTGAGCACCAAATGATAATCCACTACTTCCCGTAATGATAATCCGCTACGACTGAAAATATAAAAATACGTGAATGTCGTTAGTATTAATCTTCTTCAAACTCAGAAGTTAGGAGTGTTATCAAATAGTTATTAACACTTACAAATCTTGACTGCTTTAGTTCACTACTTTGCCCAACCATGTAGTGTTTAAAAATACATAGCTTCCGTGCATTTTTTAGCTCATCCGGAAACTCTGCATATCATCCAACACTCATCTATAAGTATGCATTAACAACGCACTATGTAGAAAGAAAGTCTCACTTTTCCTTTAAAAGGTTATTTGGAATTGCTCATCAAAATTATATTTGGTATTGATAACACCACCACCGCTGCAATCATCCAATATGATGGTGATTCTAACTCATCCATCATACCTCTATTCCCTTTACTACCCGATTACAAAGACACCACTACGGTTTATGAATTTCTTGGTAGCCTAAAGAGCTCAAACCACACTTATTTCCATTAAACTGATCTGAAACGCGCATAATCCCTACCGTTTCTATAACACGATTCCTTGCCAAAACAATTCATGTGTCGAGCCAAATGGTACATGACTTGCAGCTATTATGAATAATATAAGCTTTAAACTCCCAACAATTGACATACTTGAGGCATACTACTATAGCATTAATGGTGTGTTTGGCAGACAGTTTCTACTGCTCCGCCATTGTATTACAACTTTACAGGGACATATTTCCCAGCGTTTTTACTGACTCCTAATAGGGAAACAGAAGTGAGGGTGTAGAATATGGTTTGATGTGCATATGTAATGGACAAACATAGTTTCCACTTGTGTATTAAGGCCTATTAATAGTTTCCAGTCGTGCATATCTAATGGACAACCAATAGTTTTCACTTGTGTATTAAGGCCTTGAATTGTTTCTAAATATTTTTGAAAATAAGGGTTTTGCTAAACTCTGAAGGTTAAAAATTTAGGACAATTTCCATTTCTTTCTGATCAACTCAATCTGAACACTAACCTTCTAACCCACCCAAAATAATCATGTATAACACACACAATAACCGGAGAGACAAATAAATTACCTCCGTGTTTCATCCATATTTGCCTATCTACTGATATGGGACGACTTCAACGATGTTATCGGTCACCGAAAGAAGCTAATTAACTTATTCCCTCCATTTCATATTTTTCTTTCCATGAATCGGAGCAAGTTTATCATGTTTTCCAAATACGGAAGGTGCAAATTTCCCAAAAAAGTGAAGACAAATTAATCAAAAAGACAAAAAAAACTCCAGCTTAACTAAATTACATCCTTTTCCACTACTTGTCGTATCTCATCTTAAAAGCAAAAAAATTGTAATTGGCTCGTGTGTCAAAACCTGTGTAAATATGGCAGGGCGAACTGAACAATGTTATGAACTTAAGTTTATGGCCTAATAAAATCAATAAGACTAAACTAATAAGCTCATAAGTTGGAAAGAGTAAGCTTATTGATTTCCCAACTCTAAATAACCCGCTAAATCCAACAAATATGCTAATCCAAAGACCCCTAAATTAGTACACCACTCACCGTAATGCCATCGTTAATAAGTACATGTAAGTCTCGGTTGGCTTACTAAACTGGTACCACACGTACCACGGTACCAGCATCGTTAACGACGAAGTCAGCCCCAATACCTAAGAAAAAATAGAGAGTACATAATAATTAGTCATAACACATTATATACTATAAAAGTAAGTGGCCTTCTTTAACAGAAAAAAATAAGTGACCTTTATCTAATAAAAGTCACCACTTAATATAACCAAAAGGAAGCAAACAAACCTGAAACACCAATGCGCACTCTACATTCGTCTGAAGAAGAAGCAATATGAGCGCTTGCCTCATCCATAGAAGTAGCAGCTATACTACCATTACCGACTACAAAAATTAGAAACACATAAGAACCCACGTAGGTTGATTGACATTCGTAAAAAACATGAGAAACAATTCTTAGACATATTTGAAACAGTAGGAACATGATTGGAAAAGTTGTGATATTAGTTTCCTGTGTATGCCCAGCCAACGAAAATTCATCTGCAATACCACCGAGCGTTGAACTTTTTAAAGAAGTTTCACAACATATGCAAGTCCGAAGTTTCACAATATTAGACCTCATACGCTCTGTGGGCTGCAGATGAATTTTCGTTATATCTTGGATTATTTCTTATACGCTTTGTGGACTGGAAAACCTCTTCTTTCAGTTGAACTTCTTAAATCATTCAAAAGCTTACTATATTCAACACTGAATTATTGATACAACAAAGTCATATTTGTGTTGAAATTGTAGCTACAATAATTAACTGATATAACACAACTAAACACTATTTTTACATAATGTTTTGCTAGAACTGGTTATATGATGTACATACTATTTTCATAGATAATAGACCAAACATCGTGACATCACAAAATCATCCAAGACTTTTACACATCTCTCCGAATCCCTGCATATGCCATGCAACTGATTATGATTAGTCATACACTCAAAAGCCTAAATAAATGACCTTATAAGCTTTTCGATAAGCCTATCGGCTCAAAAAAATAGGCTAACCCAAACACCCTACTGTAAAAGCATGTACCATGAACAATAAAGACTATTATATAGCAATCTTTCAGCATGAAACTAAAACCCCTAAATTTCGTGTTAACCTAATTTTTAATCGAAAACCTTATATAAAAAACAAATCCCTAAATTATCAATCTAACAAAATACACAAATAATATCAATTAAATCAGGATCCAATCAAAGAAAGAAAAATAAGATGCATGATTTATAAGGTCCGAACGGATTAAAAGATGATAAAACTTACTACTATTTTGATGATCACGTTATTGATAAGAGTAGTAGATTTGGTGGGAATGGATTTACTGTGTTTTTTTGTTGTGAAAGATGGTATAGGTTTTGCAGTTGACACGTACCCCCAAATGGATATAGGTAGGCTAAGAAATAACACACGGGTCGGGCCGGGTTTGTAATGAATGCATTAAACACCTCCTCGGGATTACGATCTTACCTTTTAAATAAAAGGTATAATACCTCTCCTCACGTGTCTTTGTCTCCTCCAAATCTCTTTTGATACATCTCTCTCTCTCTCTCTCACTTCCACCTATTCTTCCACCGCACCATTGTTTTTTTCCCACTCTTCTTTCACCGGCCCGATCATGCTTTCTCTCTCTAACTACAATCTGATCAAAAATCCAAAACTACATGTTAAGGTGGAGAGGGGGACATCAACAATATTGCAAAATAAAATTATTAAATTGCATGCAATGACATCTAATTTGTAAGTATCGATCTTTTAGCATTTACATATATGTATATTGATTTGGTTATTCTTTGATTTGAGGAGTATTTAGGGTTACGGTATCTAAAATTCTTTTTAACGTTTGACATTGCTCTTATGAGCTTATTTAGTTTCTCTAAAGCTGATGAGGTTGCTTTTTTGGGATTATGAGATTGCTTAGTTATGGTTATGGCTTATCCATAACATATGATTTGAAGGTGATTCTTATACAGTATTATTGTGGTTTTGATTTAGATTTTTTGGTAACAAGGCATCAGTGGAAGCGCATGTTCCCTGGCTTGAACACGCCACTTGCACCTGATGGTGTTTTTGGTTGTTTTATGAGGCGATTCGCGTTGTGTCAGGGTAAGCTTACTAAGCTTGCAGCCATGGCAGATATATCATCTTTTTTTTATTGTTCCCCTATCTGCGTCTCCTAATTAAAAAGAGGCTGAATTTGAAGATTATGATTATTTGTGGTTTGCGTACTTTACTGGTACGTGCTTGGGAAAACAGAAAAAGGGAAAAGGTATAAGTATTAAGTTGCGTATTCGCTTAATGTGTGTTGCTTCGGCTAACATTTGCCTTGGTGTTTTTTGTCTACTGCAATTAAAGGTGTGATCTTTCGCATCTTGGCGTGGAAAATCATTAGGTTTGCAGCCATGGCGAATGTATCCTCTTTATTTGATTTTTACAATTATGATGGTACTAAAATGCTAGACTAAAGATGTGATCGTTCACGTCTTGGCGTGGCAAATCATTAGTTTTGCAGCCATGGCGGATGCATCTGCTAAAATAGAGCCACTCTTGTCACAACAATCGACTAAAATCTTTGTTAAGGTAACAACACTAAGCTTACATAGTTAGACTGTACTTTTTTTGAGTTGGGGCGGGTTGGCATTAAATGCTTTTAACCCAAAGTCCTTTAACAGGACACTCAGGTCGGTGCGGGTTGGCTGATAAAGTTACTTTTTAGGCTTATGAGATTGCTTAGTTGTGGTTATGGCTTATCCATAACGTACGATTTGAAGATGATTCTTATACAGTATTATTGTGGTTTTGATTTAGATTTTTAGGGAACAAGGCATTAGTGGAGTCGCATGTTTCCTGGCTTGAACATGCCACTTGAACCCGATGGTGTTTTTGGTTATTTTATGAGGTGATTTGCGTTGCGGCAGGGTAAGCTTACTAAGATTGCAACCATGGCGGATATATCATCTTTTTTGGATTGTTTCCCTATCTGCGTCTCCTAATTAAAAAGGAGGCTGAATTTGAAAATTATGGTTGTTTGTGGTTTGCGTGCTTTACTGGTACGTGCTTGGGAAAACAGAAAAAGGGGAAAAGGCACAAGTATTAAGTTGTGTATTCGCTTAATGTGTGTTGCTTCAGCTCATATTTGCCTTAGTGTTTTTTGTCTACTGCAATTAAAGGTGTGATATTTTGCATCTTGGCGTAGAAATCATTAGGTTTGTAGCCATGGCGAACGTATCCACTTTCTTTGATTTTTTACAATGATGATGGTACTGATTATAGGAGGTTGTGATGAATCTAAAAATGCTCGACTAAAGATGTTATCGTTCACGTCTTGGCATGGCAAATCATTAGTTTTGCAGCCATGGCGGATGTATCCGCTTCTTTCGATTTCCAAACTATCTCAGCCTCATAGACACGCGTATACTTGGGGTATCGTGTGTTTTTGACCAGTGGTCGAAGAACTGGTGGAAGTGAGAGAGAGATCTATCGAAAAAGATGCATGTATAAGACACCCGGGTCGGGGTAAATGCTTTTAACCTAAAATCCTTTAATAGGACACCCGGGTCGGAAGCAGTTTTTATAATAAGATAACGATAATGATTTTAAGTGGCTGTGATGATAATATTAGACCGTCTCTACGCGGGTTCGATTAAAATTTGGATAATGTCCATCTTGGCGAGCAAGCTTCCAAGTTTGCAGCCATGACAACCATATCATAATATCCGATTGCCTAATTATCTGAGCCTCAAAGTAATAGAATAATTACTTTCTCCCCCTCTTTGAGCGAAAAAGTGTGGTCATATATTAGTCGTGTTACTTGCTTGCTGAACAATACGACATTGAAGTGTCGTCTCGAAGGTTTGTTTTCTTATTCCATCTGAACCTCATACTATTTTCTCAACATCTTATTTCTAAATTTGCAAAGGTTTAACTGTTCTTTCGTATTCGGTTAAATATTTATTGGTTTTACCCCTTCCATTTTTTTGCGTGCAGGGACATGTATTTCAGGCTGTGAAGTACACGAATGTCGCTCGGCGTGGAAAATGCCACTTGAACTTGATGAGATTTTCAAGTTTTTTGCACAAGCGGGGATCACTGACATGCATTTTTTGCTCTTCAATCCAGTGGACAAGATGCAGTAAGATCAGTAAAATACGCAACATACGAGAAGGCTAAACAAAGTTTTGGCACGGTGAAAGATGCACCAGGTCAGCATACCAGAAAAAAATTGTAAAAGAGGGTGCGGGTCTGTCACGTGGCAGGCGGTTAAGAAGGCGAAAGAGTGAAGTAAAGGCACGGTTGAGTGGGATATAGAGAATATGAAAGAAAAGTAGGAAGCAGCAAAGTTGAAAGCAACTGAGGGTTTAGAGGCTGCGAAAGAGGCAATGGGCAAGAAGTGCGATGAGGCTGTGATTAGTGGTGATAGAGGAGTGTATACGCCTGAGTTTAATCGATTTCCTGTGATGATGTCACTATGCATAAGGCTCATTCAAGGATTTACATAATACTACTACTGATCTTGCAGAAGCAATGTGAGTACAAAGTTTATTCTTCGCTCTTATTTATTATGTTCTATGTAGCTTATTTTGCAGGTTTACAATATTTTGGCGTACTTCACAATTTAGCTATCAGTTTATCGACCTTACAATCTAGTCAGATAATTATTTAGAGTTAGGTGCATTGATCTAAGGAGAAAGCTGTTTGCCTTTTCGTCACTTTCATATCATTTGGTCCCCAATGTGAGATTACATAATTTGAAAGAAGTGAGCCCTCTTAGGACTTGAATTTTATCTGCTAGGGAGCCACTTAGATTCCTCTGTGAAAGATTGGCTCATAGATTCTGACTACATACATTTTAGTCTTACTACAATGACTGGAAGTCTTCACGTTTTATTTAGCAGACATTTTAGATCTATAAGTTGTGAGAAATTCATGATTCAGACCGAGTTAATATATTAATTTGACCGACTGAGTTCAATAGTAGGTGGTTGTGATCCTGCAGTCTACGCTCTCCCAAAGCAACCATTTGACCCAATATAATGTCGGTTACGGTAAGGGGTTGTGACCATCGTTAGCTGATAAATAACTACAATCCAGCAACTTGGAAAGCAGAAATGTGATTAAATGAATCTGACTGTTGACTTATCAGTTTGAAATAGGAGAAAAGCACGATATTGATAATAGAGATATTTGTTGTTCACTAATGAGTGCAATGTGCGTGTTTCAGGCTTTAACTGGAAAGTACAACGTTCATCCCTCAGGAGTTGCATTTATTGTTTTTTGTACAGATATTATCAACACGCGGGACTGATACCTTGCATAAAAAATCTCAGGTTTTTGGTTTTCTAGAATAGGGTCGGCTTACAGGACATGGGTTACACAGAAGAGAGATCACACTCCCCTCACTGTCGTGTTCGGGTATGCTTATTATGCTTGATTTGTTAACTACAATTGTTAACGAGTTTGATTAGATTTAAGTGATTTTTGTGTATCATGAGGTTTATGATGGTTGCGTATAGCTTAAATGATTTATCGTGTATAGATTTTTTCAGGTTTAATGTGTCGTGGATCTCCACTTTTGCTATCAATTCTTGGGCCGCTTACTGTGAATTAGTATGTAAATTTATAGTGTATTCAATGTTTTCTATTGGATGTGATCAAATGTATAAACGGTATAAGTATTCAGTTTTAAAGTCCAATACTTTACTCCCAATTCTCTTTTGCAGGGTACTCAATTTACGTGTATAGCAAATGTCAAAAATAATTTATTAGAGTGGAACCACATTCGTGTGTAAAGACAACCAGCCTGTGATAGAACCCATACACGTATGTCTAACTGTTTCAATACTAAATCTTTTATCACTCTCATTTAAAAAACACATTTCTAAAACTAATTCAAACATGTAGGCCTTTACTTTGATCATAGCAAATGGAACTGTTGAGGCTAAAGCGGCCCTTTTCGACAACTTTGGTATACCACTACTTGGTGACTGCAAGAAAATATTTAAACATCTTGGATACGTGGAACCACGAAAGCTTCCATACGCAATCACCCCCCTTAAAGGCAAACAACTGGTACTTGAGTTACAATTCAACAATTCTAACAAGCCAGGCAAGCTAAGGTTTACTGCGCGTCCGAAGACATTGTAAAACCTCTTTCATTACTTGCCCCTGCAACACCAAAAGTTGAAATTCCAACACTCGCACGAAGTACATCGTGGTGTTCGTACTCGAGGTAACATTGTACTTTTTTTTCAGGGTTTATTGTTGCATTTGTAAGGCGTTAAAAGTAAGCTTTAATAAGGTCGCCCGGACCTGGTACAACAATCACTCCTTAATAAATTCTTCTTTACAACGAATGATAAAAGTAAACTGTAAAAATATCCTTTAAGTTATAAACAAGATATTTTCTTGCAAAAATAGATGCATAGAATAGGAGGTCTGATGTAACAATCGACAATTTTTGGAATTTTAAATGACTATTTTACCCTTTGACTTTTCGGGTCCAACTTGACTTTTGATATTTTATTGTCACATAAAAACGATTACCGCGTAACCAGTAATTTTTTGGAACATATTTAAATAATAAATCATATTTGTTATTACATATCTTTCATGTGCAAATTTATTTTTAACTTATTTGACTTGAAAACGAGAAGATATATGTTATTCTTAAGTTGACCTATCCAAAACGACCCGCTAAATCACGTTTTCACAACTCAAACTCTAAAGCAATTTGATCTAAAACGACATTCTGGGCAACTTTTTAGTTTTGCCGGAGACCCGAAAACAAGCAGAAAATGACCGAAATACCCTCGTAAAAAATTTAGAAATGAGAACAACGCGTATCGACACAAAAATAATTAAATTATATTTAATTATCACTTTTTATTAAATAAAAATATTTAATAAATTATTTATCATATTATTCAGAAACGTTTGATAAAAACGCAAATGTTCGAGTCAAAGTTGTATTTTTTACAGACAAGCTTACCCGAGACACCCAATGACTACCAAATAAATAATAAACATTTTAAATAAATTTTTTTAAAACGTTTATGAAAACTAGTCATGTAAATACTCAATTTCATGAGAAAAATCATTTCGAACTCAACGGCGTAATTTTCGTGTTTTGAATCATCCGTTAAGTGGCTTAAACGAGTCCCGAACCATTATATAATAAAATTTACACTTTTGGTCCATGTAGTTATATTTACAAGGAAACCCCTAGACTATTTTACATTTGCAAAATTGTTTTTAAGGTTTCAACTATAAATATTTAAGAACTAGGGTTTCATATCATTTTTTTGATAAAAACCTAGCCCCCTCTCCTCCCTTAATTTCTGGCGCCGTTCCGCCGATCTTCGGCCACCTCCGGCCAGTCCAACAGCCGACCACCACCACCAACATCATCACCCACACGCCACACCATCACTCACCATCCCCAACGCCACACCATCGTGACCACCACCACCCCCACCACCCCCACCGAACGTCACCCCCACCACAGATCCATCAACACCATCGTCACCTTCATCTCCTCCACGCCACCATCACATCCACGACATCAACATCATCACCACCATCCTCGCCACGCACCACCACCATCACCTCGACAGCCACCCCACCTACGTCACCATCTCCATAAGGGTGCGTTTGATGTATTCAGTCACCACAAGGGTGCATGTGGTTTTAAACCACCAACATAGGGTGCGTTTGGTTTGATAGAAACACCACCATAGGGTGCGTTTGGGTTGCAGCCACCACCATAGGGTGCCTTTGGGTTGCAGCCACCGCCATAGGGTGCGTTTGGTTTTTAGAACAACACCAAGGGTGCGTTTGGTTTAGCAGGAAGCACCAAGGGGTGCGTTTGGGTTAAGAGAAACGCAATAAGGGTGCGTTTGGTTTAGCAGAAAGCACCAAGTGGTACGTTTGGGTTAAGAGAAACACAATAGGGGTGTTTGTTTTTGATGTTTTAATAACTTTAGGGTGCGTTTGGTTGGCTGTGAAACAGCCACATAGGGCGCGTTTGGTTGGCTGTGTAGCAAGCACATAGGGTGCAGTTGGTTCATTGTTAATAGCTAATAAGGGTGTGGTTGGTTTTACTTATGTTATTTATTATTTGATCTTGTCTAATTATATATATTGATCACGCGAGTATATTGCAACATAGTTTAATAAAAAGGGAAAAATAATGAATTTTGTAAAAATGGGAAATGTCAAATCAACGAATAGGTCATGTCAAAAATTTCTATAAATTTCTATACTTAGTATTGTCACTTAAAAATTCTAGTATCCTGGAAACCCGATAAAAATGATTAAATTATAATCTTAAGATATTCTATGTATGATTATACAATTACCCGGTGAATAAACGAAAACTATACTTTTACAAACGAGACAACTATTTTAGCTAAAAATGAGACGAAATACTAATTTATAAAATATTATTTTATAAATTCCCGACTATAAGGTGAAATCATAACTTTTGTAAAAGCTTTACAAACATCGATTACATGACTCGTAACTTTAAAACGTGCGTTTACTTTTATACAAGAACTGTTATTAATTAAGTTGGTGATCTTCCGAGCACGTGTCGAAATGTGTTGTTTTAATTATTTTTCTCACGTCTCTTATATAATACTTTCCTTATATATAATACATGCCGTGTATTATATACATTTTGAATTATTCTTTCGATTGTTTGCCTTTGTTATATAATTCACGATATGAATTATATACTTGTTCAATTTTTCATATGTAATATACACAGAATATATTACATGCTTTGCGTTTACTTTTTGATTTATTTTATTTAACCAACCACCAAACTATTACAACTTGAGATCTAAATCTTTTATCAACGTGTCGCGTTGATATAATCATCCATCGAAAAACCCAAATACATTATCCTAGGCTAGTGGGTCTTAGCCGTTAAGATAAACCGCAACTTCTTGGTCGAGCCATTTCGGTTTTCGTTTGTGATGTGCTATATGTGCATTTCCGCCAATTGTTCCGCAACTTCGAGGTGAGTTTATAGCCTCATGTTTTACATATATTTTTGGGGTGAGAACATACTTGTTTACAAATGCATTTACATGGTTGATTACAAATTGGTCTATATACTCATTTATATATCTCGCGATGAGATACAATACTTGGTTTAATTTTTAGACGTAAACACATACTTGACTTTTACTCGGATGATTACGGATTAGCTTAGGTTGCATGAACTGTAAATCACTCGGAGGGTGAGCGCGAATGTTATAAAATAGATCTATTTAGGATTGACAATCTCGTTCGGGTGATTAGCTATCACTGGAGACGAACGTTATACCATGTCGGAACACAACTGGATTGATATCTTCAGGGCCAACAACCACATACCTATGAACAATTACTGTGCCTTGAATAAAGTGGCATACATATAAGTGTACGCAACAGTTTCATGAACTTAGAGTAATCGTAATCACTCATTGGGCAATACATACTTGAAACATTTCATGATGGTTTTAATTATCATGCATACTTTGAAGAATTGCGGTCCAACTTTCATACATACAATTTTGTGACTATTATAAGGGTTGAAATGGTCATACACACTTTGCAAATCTTTGGTGCAACATTTATGCTTAAGCAAACCTATGAACTCACACTTTATGTTGACCCTTTTAAGCATGTTTTTCTCAGGTGAATTAGTTGCTTGGCTTACTTGATGTGCACTGGAGTCTAAATTTGACAAGATTTCATTTATGGATTTCTACATTACATGCAAATGATCAAATCTCGTTGTATTGCTTTCAAGCTTTTCATTGTGATACAATTATGGGACAAATCTTATATCAATTTCAAGAAAATCAACGAGATTACTTTACAAACGACACATTTAGAGGTCGTTCTCTTGTATCTTGTGCTGTTGTATTATGAAGTAACGCCCCGGACATATTTCCGCTGTGACACATTTTTAGGAGTGTTACAGATTGGTATCAGAGCACTGGTTATAGAGAACTAGGTTGCATATGTTACCTAGACTATAACCGTTTTCACAAACATTGCATCACATCAAACATTTTCAAAGTGCATACACAATACTTGCTTACTTGCTTACATTACTTGTTACATTGAGTGCTTACATGACATACATATATATAATATATATGCTTGCATTCCTTTTGCATATATCGTACATTTATTTATATAAGAGTTATTTATATAAATATCAGAATATTTCTTAAGACATTGTGAGCTACACAATAGTCTCATTTTACTTTTTAGACATTATGAGTTGCACAATGGTCTTCGTTCTCAGACATTGTAAGTTAAACAATGGTCTCTAAAAATATTTTTTTCATAACTTTATACAATATCGTCTTACCCGAAAACCGTCACAATTTGATTTACATGGAATTATGTATAAATCTAAGTATTACAAGTCTTGTATGGGCGGGACTTGTAATACGAGGATTGGTATGATAATTGCTATGTTAACAAAACCCGTCACAGTTTTGTTTACATGGGATTATGTATGAATCTAAGTATTAAAAGTCTTGTTGACTCGTTTATAAAGACCTTTATCTTATTTACTTTAACCAAGTACTCATTAACTATCTTGAACTCTATGTTGATCTCTCCTGATAGTTTTACTCCTCGTCTCCGAAGACGAGTTTTAAACACTCGTCCCATACTCATTAGAGCACCTGCACCGATATGTCATTCAGCACCTTGAAGGTTATGTGAGTACGCGTATTGCATCGGAAATTATTAAGTATGATGATTTATAATCTCTTTATTTGAAAGGATTGGGACGCCTCTTCATTTAAATAAATAAATTATGAATCACCGAACCATAAGTTTATCAATTCATTATTTACATAAATTGGGACGCTTCTTTATGCAAATAATGAATTATAAATGAGTGGACTTAATGGTATCCGATATGAAACGAGTACGAACTCGAACCCGATAATCACCGGAATCCGTTAAAAAGGTCTAGAAACACAATCGTGTTTTACCACTCAGCAGAATCTTAAGGCCTCACTTGAACTACCTTACCTCATTCTTAAGTTATTACTTTTGCCGTTACAAATATGTACGATCGTGAACTGTTTGTGGAGCTAACCGACTTGTGCACTCTTGAGCTAGTGGATTTGATTCATCCTCGAACTAACAACGGAGTGTAATATTCCGTCATCTATCACATAAGCTCTCCCGCGAGCTCCTCCTATTTATTGAACTTTATTCTGGGGATATCGTTTCTCGAAATGTCCTCACTCCCTACATCCGATCACCATTTGTTATATTTATTGTCGTTATGGTTGTTGTTGTTGGGTCCTGGAGCGGTCCCAGCTTGTACAACTTTATCCAATAGGTAATGCAACCCCCCTTAAACCAGATAAACACCTATCGACGAAAGAGATAGTCGAACTATTCATTTCGGACCACTCTTATGAAGACTTAGGTCGCGATACATCCTGGTACTGCCAAGTAAGTTGAATACTTACATCCATTAGCCTTGTCCGATATTAATCATCGAACATTACAGATATCAAAAACGAGACTTCGTCCTTGAAGATTTGAAACTTTATACAGATATACTCACGCGATTACACTTTCTCCTTTGACACTGTCACTATTAAGAGACTTTCTTTATAACGCGTTTATATCAGTTATAAGACCTATAATGATATTTTTTTTAAGATATCTATTTTTGATGGATTAAATATCCTGGTCAAACCTAGCCAAGATTTTTGGTATATTGAGAAGTGTCGAAACATCTAATTTTGCTGACTAAAGTTATCTAAGCCATGTTTAAAAACTGGTTATTAAATCCTAAATTTTTTTTTGGTCACACAGTAGGTTAACAAGAATCGAATCCCGGGGCGGGATTCCTTTAAGGGGTAGGTACTGTAACAACCGACAATTTTCAGAATTTTAAATGACTATTTTACCCTTTGACTTTTCGGGTCCGACTTGACTTTTTGACTTTTGATCTTTTATTGTCACATAAAAACGATTACCGCGTAACCGGTAATTTTTCGGAACATATTTAAATAATAAATCATATTTATTATTACATATCTCTCATGTGCAAATTTATTTTTAACTTATTTGACTTGAAAACGAGAAGATATATGTTATTCCTAAGTTGACTTATCAAAAACGACCCGCTAAATCACGTTTTCACGACTCGGACTCTAAAGCAATTTGATGTAAAACGACATTCCGGACAACTTTTTAGTTTTGCCCGAGACCCGAAAACAAGCAGAAAATGACCGAAATACCCTCGCAAAATTTTAGAAACGAGAACAACGCGTACCGACACAAAAATAATTAAATTATATTTAATTATCACTTTTTATTAAATAAAAATATTTAATAAATTATTTATCATATTATTCAGAAACGTTTGATAAAAACGCAAATGTTCGAGTCAAAGTTGTATTTTTTACAGACAAGCTTACCCGTGACACCCAATGATTACCAAATAAATAATAAACATTTTCAATAAAAAATGTTAAAACGTTTATAAAAACTAGTCATGTAAATACTCAATTTCATGGGAAAAATCATTTCGAACTCAACGGCATAATTTTCGTGTTTTGAATCAACCGTTAAGTGGCTTAAACGAGTCCCGAACCATTATATAACAAAATTTACACTTTTGGTCCCTGTAGTTATATTTACAAGGAAACCCTTAGACTATTTTACATTTGCTAAATTGTTTTTAAGGTTTCAACTATAAATATTTAAGAACTAGGGGTTCATATCATTTTTTTGATAAAAACCTAGCCCCCTCTCCTCTCTTAATTTCCGGCGCCGTTTCGGCGATCTCCGGCGATCTTCGGCCACCTCCGGCCAGTCCAACAGCTGGCCACCACCACCAACATCATCACCCACACGCCACACCATCACCCACCATCCCTAACGCCACACCATCGCGACCACCACCACCTCGTTAATGCCACCACCATCGAACGTGTTAGATATGAGAAAAAGACTCGGTCACCCGTGGTATTTTACTATTTATTATAGCTCGTAGTTTAATAGTTAATAGTATAATTTTCGGTATTAAGTCGGGTACTAATACCCGGTATAGTGTAAGTACTATATATAGTCTCTTCCAACTTTGGAAGAGACAAGCTAGTCATTATTCCTTTTACAAAGAAACACATTTTCTCTCTCTAGAATATCGCTCTAGTGGTTTCACCATCTCCTAGAACCTAGCTAAACCACTCGAATCATCACCCGTGTTTATGAAATAAAACGATCCTAAATTGGTACAGAGCGGTATGAATCGTGATTGATTCCTATGGTTTATTAAAGCTTAAAATCGTGCTTATTTGTGAAGCAAAAAAGCCCACGGCTGGATTTTGATTTTGTCTCATTGTATGTTAATCATGTTCTCTACTTGTTTACTACACATCAAAAAGGTTTAGAGTGTTACAATTCCGAGGCTAATACAAGCCCCTAGTTTCCGAAATATAAGCATTTAAAGCATAGTGATTCTCGTGAGGTTGCTTCATATTGAGACGATTCTCAAAGAAATACGAGTTAAGGTAGTTTAATCATCAATACACACTTAAAATTGTATGTTGTAACCTACTTTTCGTGGCTGGAAAGATCATATGGCTTATTTGGTTTAATTCACACAAGTTGTTCTTCGTGGAGGTTTGCTTATTATTTATTATTAGTTCTTCTACACGGCGAGTGACAAGTGTAAGGGAACAAGATTCCGAATTTAGGAAAAAATTCCCAAAGGCGAGTGCCAAAGTCAAAGGCGAGTTGTCTTTACTTTTAATAATTATATTCGCGACGGTTTTGGTAAATTGGTGGGCGAGTGCTGTTCGCGGCGAGTTGCTTAGTTTATTGGCAGCGAGTTGCTCACGGCGAGTTGCTTAGTTTATTGGATAGTAGCGAGTTGCTCACGGCGAGTTGCTTAGTTTATAGGAAGCGAGTTGCTCACGGCGAGTTGCTAAACGGCGAGTTGCTAAACGGCGAGTTGCCAAACGGCGGTTTGCTAACGGCGTTTGCTAAACGGCGAGTTGCTAAACGCGAGTTTGCTAACACGGCGAGTTGCTAAACGGCAGTTGCATATTTATTGATCCAGCGAGTTAACAAAAACTAGCAGCAGTTACTTCAAAACCACGGCGGTTTTGCCTAGTAAGATCTTGGGCGCGAGTTGGCCTGTTAGGCGGAGGTTTTGCTTTCACGGCGGTTGAACAAAACAGATAGACGGCGTTTGATAGAAAACATATACGCAGCGGTTTGATTTTAAAAAAAAAAAAAAAAAAAAAAAAAAAGTATCCAGACGACACCCCTTTTAGCGACACTTTTTGACGAAAAAATTAAGTATTTTGTAATCTTTTTTCTATAGCCTTTTTAACTTATTTTTACATCAAATTCAAATTTTGGTAATAGGGTAAAAATTATTTCGGTCAAAAACTATTTCGGGCTACACTTATTTTGGCGGAAAAATTAATAAAGATAATTTTTTTCTTTAGCCTTTTTAGCCTTATTTTTACACCAAATTTAGATTATGGTAATAGGGTAAAATCTTATTTTGTTCATAAATCCAACTGCGCCAATTTCAAACAAATACAAACCAAATATCACAACCAATTATTCATTTACGTTTTTCTATGATTTTGTAAAATCCCGGTAACTACTAATCGGTTTAAATCTTAGACTTTGTAAAATCCCGTGAACGTTAATTGCATTCATAACCAATACATCAAGACGTCTAATATGTCAGAAGATATTTGGTATGCCGGTTCCGATACACGCCCACCAATGCTTGACAGAACAGACTTTGAATCTTGGCAACAACGCATTCGTCTGTATTGTACCAGGGAAAAAATAAATGGAGAGAACATTATGAAATCGAATTAACTGAAGGTTTCATTACAAATGGGAAACGTTCATACAAACTCCTTGCTGAAGATGCAGAAGAAACTGAGGGTGCACTTCAACTATGTCCAGAACTGCTAGAGTCCCTTTACAGACCTTTTTCTGTCAGAAGAAAAGGAAAGGAAAATAAAGCTGACAATCTTGCTACGAATATCTTACTTCAAGGTATACCAAAAACATCAACACACTCATCAACCATTTCACTGACCCAAAGACATTTGGGACAATGTGAAGAAGATTCTGGAAGCTCTGAAGTTAATAAAGTCTTCAGGGAATCACAATTATACGCTGAATTTGAACGCTTCTGTCAAATCAAAGGAGAGACTATTCATTTTAACTATGTTAGGTTTTCGAAGCTCCCCCCCCCCCATTAACGACATGAGGAAACATCAAGATGACCATGTCCAGAATGCAGCTATACAACTCTAAGTTTGTGAACAACATGTTACCTGAATGGAGTAGATTCATTACTGAAGTCAAACTAAACAAAGTTTTGAAAGAGTCTAACTTTGATCAGTTGTATGCCTACTTGAAGCAACATGAGGTACATGCAAATGAGAACAGAATGATGATGGAAAGGTTCATTCAACCTATTGATGACCCCTTGGCACTAATGTCTAAAGCATCAAATCAGAAGTATCCAACACAATCATCCGCGTCTCACAATTCTCAAATCAACCATCACTGTAGAAATAACTGTCAAATGGACACAGAAGCACTCAACGGATATACTTGATTTGAAAGCTAACCAACACACTTGCCCTCCTGAGAACGTCTTTCTAAAATGAAGAGAACAAAGCTACAATACAAGATGATCAGAGTTGATGTTCGGATGTTCGTGATAGTACAATGTGAATAATCAGGAAGACCATTTCAGAGGAACAAATGCAAGAGGAAATGTTGTAGCTGGGAATGTGGGAGGTCAGAACAGAGTTGGAAACATGAATCCTGGTCAAGCTAAACCCATTATGTGCTACAACTGCAAAGGAATCTGGCACATAGCACGAGAATGTCCACAACCAAAGCGTCCAAGATCAGACTACTTCAAAGACATAGATCTGCTCATGAATGCCTCATGATAATGTGCTGAACTGGAATGAAGAGCAAGTTTGTTGTTTCTTACAGAAACAGGTCACCAATTTGATACGATGTCTTTGAAGCTTGATCAAGCGATGCATTTCGACTCTGATGTTGATGAGGCTCCCACCACACAGACCATGTCATAGTAAAGTCTTTCATCTGAAGATCCAATCTACGATGAAGCCGGGCCATCAAATGACTCGAATACTCCATTTGAGGTACAAGATCATGATACCTTTGTAGATCATATGTATGAGTATCATGAAGTACACGAGATGCAAACCGATGTAACAACACTACTACGTTGTTAACTCTGATGTTGACTATATGAGTAATAGTAATATTATTCCGATGATCAGTATGTGGAAGCCAACGAAGAACATGTTGTACAAATACTGTATCTTCTGTACAAAATGATGCAACTGAAGTCAATTCTCGATGAAATGGCATGAACAGGGTGTCCAAAGTAAGTCAACAAATAAGCAGGTTAAAGTATTAATGACACATTGACTTCTGAACTTGCGAGATATAAGGAACTGGTACGGAGTGTATGAACAACGGCTAAGTTTGAATTAACTGATAGAGAACGAAAAGATGATGAACAAATGAGACTAATTATCTCTGACCCGAAATCGAAAAGAAACTTCCTTATAAAACTCGGAACTTCATTTTGCACAATTGCAACATCGTTCTACCTAAACCATCATAAGATATAAGAGGAAGAAGCGATCATTTGAAAAAGTGGATTTTAAACAAAAAGAAGACAAATTCCTTGAAGAGTTTAACATTAAAAGCTAAAAAAAAGAGAAGATAGATTAATACAAACAAGATCATTCCTGTTCAAACGTATCACAAGATTATGTAAAACCAAAATCAGTTTTATGAGAAAAGAACAGGTAGCGATAGGCTACAAAAATCCCTTATGTCTCACCCGGGTGCAAAGCAAGTTCAACCTCCCTCTATAATTGTCATTATTAGTTCATGTCCAATCATGCACGCCCCAGTTGTACATGACTCAAGAGGATACTTGTGAGATATCTGAGATAAACTAGGAAAAGAAATGCTTGAGAAAATGAAAAGCCCCAATGTGTGGAAAATAAAGTGGATTGCCCCCCAATTACTCAAAGGAGAATCTTCTTGCAACCTTTGCTCCCCAAAGAAATCTGACCTCAGAACAAATATTTTGGTCCATAGATGACAATGACAGGAAAAAGGCTGAGACCTTAGTTCCAAAACCAATTTCAGGTCATTGAAAGTGTATCCACCCAATACTCCTGTCCAAGCTTTCCCCAAGAATTCTTCCAACTAAAAGTCAGGTGAAGATTAATCATAATGTACTCACACAACTTTTACGAATTTAACCAGAAAACTTTCAAAACGTATGGGAATCACACCATCCGGTCCTTTGACAGAGGGGGAAAGAGTTTTGAGCAAACAAAAAGATGTTACTTACTGAAGTTATTCCATTTTTCCAAACACTTAAAGAACACTTTGTATGGAGTTCAAACAGCCCTTGTAAGGATTTAAAGTAATGGAAAAATTTTTGATCAATGAATAACGGAAGTGGACAAGATACTTTAGACAAGCAATTGCTGAATTGAAAGAAAAACCTTCTCAATTAAAATGAGAATCCGATTGTTAATTGTTTTGTCGACTCAACTGCTGTATGATGTGGAAACATCACGATGTCTAGATCTTGAAGCTGATATGTCAAAGTCCATGATGAGTCAAAACTTATTTCAAAACATGAAGGGAAGCCTAAATTTGCAATTAAAGTATCAACATCTTCGAGAAAGTTTTGAAATAAATAAAAAATTCACAAGATTCACAGGAACACCTGATTTTAACTCATTCTTTAAGATCAAGAATCTCGAACATCAGATTCAAGAAAAAGATTAACGTGATTAGACACTTGAATAATCGAGTCCTAATGGAAATGACAGAAGTCGTGTGCCTATAAGCTATATATTCACTGCTCTTGTAGAACAAAATGATTGCTATAGACTAGAGCTAGAAAATGGTCAAACAACATAACACAGAATTGGTAAGACTCAATTAAGAGCGCGCGTGTTCACTACAAGTGAAAAAGACATATACCATGTTGAATGAGATTTAGAGATTCTCAAAGCTCAATTGGAAGCAAAGAGCCATGTGTCCACTAGTGACTATGTCAAAAACCAAAAGTTCTTGCTCCTGGCATGTATGCCATTGACGTTAAACCCATCCCTCATCCCCTTAAGAACAATAGGTGCTCATTTAAACTATGTCAAACATCTTAAGGAGAGTGTAGAAACGGTTAGGGAGATTGTAGAGGAAGCTAGAGTAGTTAAACCACTAGATAGTTCACTTAACTATGCTTGCCAATACACTAAGTTATCTCAGGAATTGTTAGAATGTGTGATTGGCACTTGCCCAAAAAGTTTCAATGAAAGAGATAACAAGGCTCCCTCTACCCCTGTTACTAGGAAAAAGCAAGTTACTTTTAGTGATGCACCAGGAACCTCATCTAGCAACACACAGAAACACGAAGTGCACCAAAAGGTTCAACAAACTAATGTCCATGTGATTCATTCTACAGGAGTAAACACTTCCACTGAAGCAAGCGGATCAAAGCCTAGAGGCAATACAAAGAAAAATAGGATCCCGCCTGCTAAGACTGAGAATAAGAAGAAAGTAGAAGTCCACCCTAGGACAAATAAGTCAGTATGGACAAAAGTGAATCGGGTTGATTCTAGCATTAGCTCTAAGCGTGTTGTAATTAATTCGAATTCTGAATCTGTGTGCAAAACGTGTAACAAATGTTTAAACTCTGCAAATCATGAAATGTGTGTTGTTAATATTTTGAGCTCTGTGAATGCTACCCCCACTGTTAAAATTGTCTTGAATAACGGGAAGCAGATCTGGAAACCAAAAGGCAAACTGTCTGATAACAGTTTAAACAAGACCAAGCAGATCTGGAAACCAAAAGGCAAACTATCTGATAACAGTTTGAACAAGACCAAGCAGGTTTGGAAAGCAACGGGAAAACTCTTTGCTAATGTTGGTTATCAATGGAGATCCACAGGAAAGAAAGTCGCCTTAGGAAAACTTAATTGTGGTTATCAATGGAGACCCACAGGAAAGAAATTTGCCTTAGGCGAACTGTGCCCTTTAACTAAGCTTTCTGTGCAATGTTCTATCATAACAGCTAACCAACAGGACCCCAACACAAATTGGGGATCCGAAGTTTCAAACCCTCCAAATTCGACTGTTTTCAAATGCAGGTGGTACAGATCATCCTTCGGTATCTGGACTCAAGCTGTTCAAAACTCGATTTAGAGGAAGAAATGAATGGCTCCTGTACGCATCAGTTCAGGACCCGAGCCTATAATGATGTTTGGACAAAACTGTTCAAGCCTCGTTCTTCATCAAATGATGTTGATCACAGCTGTTCAAGCCTCGGTCTTCATTGTCAAAAGACGTTTGATCAAATCAGTTCAAACCTCGTTTCTAAAATGTCACAAAGGCGTCTGCTGGCATCTCTTCAGGCCCCGTTCCTTAAAGAGAAGAAAGGTGTACGCTTCAGTGCGCTTTATCTTCAACAGAAGAGAAATCTTCTTGTTCTTGATCATTCTCATCAACAAGTTTCAGTCGTTAAATGGATCAACGTAGATCAAATATTTAAGAACTAGGGGTTCATATCATTTTTTTGATAAAAACCTAGCCCCCTCTCCTCTCTTAATTTCCGGCGCCGTTTCGGCGATCTCCGGCGATCTTCGGCCACCTCCGGCCAGTCCAACAGCTGGCCACCACCACCAACATCATCACCCACACGCCACACCATCACCCACCATCCCTAACGCCACACCATCGCGACCACCACCACCTCGTTAATGCCACCACCATCGAACGCCACCCCCACCACAGATCCACCAACACCATCGTCACCTTCATCTCCTCCACGCCACCACCACATCCACGACATCAACATCATCACCACCATCCTCGCCACGCACCACCACCATCACCTCGACAGCTACCCCACCCACGTCACCATCTCCATAAGGTGCGTTTGATGTATTCAGTCACCACAAGGGTGCGTGTGCTTTTAAACCACCAACATAGGGTGCGTTTGGTTTGATAGAAACACCACCATAGGGTGCGTTTGGGTTGCAGCCACCACCATAAGGTGCGTTTGGTTTTTAGATCAGCACCAAGGGTGCGTTTGGTTTAGCAGGAAGCACCAAGGGGTGCGTTTGGGTTAAAAGAAACGCAATAAGGATGCGTTTGATTTAGCAGAAAGCACCAAGAGGTGCGTTTGGGTTAAGAGAAACACAATAGGGGTGTTTGTTTTCGTTGTTTTAACAACTTTAGGGTGTGTTTGGTTGGCTGCGAAACAGCCACATAGGACGCGATTGGTTGGCTGTGTAGCAAGCACATAGGGTGCATTTGGTTCATTGTTAATAGCTAATAAGGGTGTGGTTGGTTTTACTTATGTTATTTATTATTTGATCTCGTCTAATTATATATGTTTATCACGCGAGTATATTGCAACATAGTTTGATAAAAAGAGAAAAACAATGAATTTGTAAAAATGGGAAATGTCAAATCAACGAATAGGTCATGTCAAAAATTTCTATAAATTTCTATACTTGGTATTGTCACTTAAAAATTCTATTATCTTGGAAACCCGATAAAAAGGATTAACTTATAATCTTAAGATATTCTATGTATGATTATACAATAACCCGGTGAATAAACGAAAACTATACTTTTACAAACGAGACAACTATTTTAGCTAAAAAGGAGACGAAATACTAATTTATAAAATATTATTTTATAAATTCCTGACTATAAGGTGAAATCATAACTTTTGTAAAAGCTTTACAAACATCGTTTACGTGATTCGTAACTTTAAAACGCGCGTTTAATTTTATACAAGAACTGTTATTGATTAAGTTGGTGATCTTCCGAACACGTGTCGAAATGTGTTGTTTTAATTATTTTTCTCACGTCTCTTATATAATACTTTCCCTATATATAATACATGCCGTGTATTATATACATTTTGAATTATTCTTTCGGTTGTTTGCCTTTGTTATATAATTTACGATATGAATTATATACTTGTTCAATTTTTCATATGTAATATATACAGAATATATTATATGCATTGCGTTTACTTTTCGATTTATTTTATTTAACCAACCACCATACTATTACAACTTGAGATCTAAGTCATTTATCAACGTGTCGCGTTGATATAATCATCCATCGAAAAACCCAAATACATTATCCTAGGCTAGTGGGTCTTAGCCGTTAAGATAAACCGCAACTTGTTGGTTGAGCTGTTTCGGTTTCCGTTTGTGATGTGCTATATGTGCATTTCTGCCAATTGTTCCACAACTTCAAGGTGAGTTTATAGCCCCATGTTTTACTTGTTTTACATATATTTTTTGGGTGAGAACATGCTTGTTTACAAATGCATTTACATGGTTGATTACAAATTGGTCTGCATACTCATTTATATATCTTACCATGAGATACAATACATGGTTTAATTTTTGGACGTAAACACATACTCGACTTTTACTCGAATGATTACGGATTAGCTTATGTTGCATGAACTGTAAATCACTCGGAGGGTGAGCGTGAATGTTATAAAATAGATCTATTTAGGTTTGACAATCCCAAATCGGATGATTAGCTATCACCAAAGATGAACGTTATACCATGTCGGAACACAACTGGATTGGTATCTTCTGGGCCAACAACCACAAACATACGAACAATTACTGTGCCTTGAATAAAGTGGCATACATATAAGTCTACACAGTAGTTTCATGAACTTAAAGTAATCGTAATCACTCATTGGGCAATACATACTTGAAACATTTCGTGATGGTTTTAATTATCATGCATACTTTGAATAATTGCGGTCTAACTTTTATACGTACAATTTTGTGACTATTATAAGGGTTGAAATGGTTATACACACTTTTAAAATCTTTGGTGCAACATTTATGCTTAAGCAAACCTATGAACTCACCAACTTTATGTTGACCCTTTTAAGCATGTTTTTCTCAGGTGAATTAGATGATTGGCTTACTTGATGTGCACTGGAGTCTAAATTTGACAAGATTTCATTCATGGATTTCTACATTACATGCAAATGATCAAATCTCGTTGTATTACTTTCAAGCTTTTCATTGTGATGCAATTATGGGACAAATCTTATATCAATTTTAAGAAAATCAACGAGATTACTTTACAAACGACACATTTAGAGGTCGTTCTCTTGTATCTTGTGTTGTTGTATTATGAAGTAACGCTCCCAGATATATTTTCGTTGCGACACATTTTTGGTGGTGTTACATCTGAGGTGTTGTGTTTTGGATCAGAGGACATGATGACAAGATTCTTGTTGATAAAAGTTCATGTTTTATGTCACTTCTCAAAGGGTGTAATGGTTAATGATCGTATGGGAGTATGCATACATTAGCAAAGTTTTAGGTGTGTACAACTGTATTATAAGGTGTAAAATTATGTAGTTAGAAATTCTAGCAATATAACGCCATTCTCGCTAATTAAAGTTTTGTAAGCTATAAATAGAAAACAGTAGAAGTGGAACGAGATGTGAAAAGACATCTTTTTAGTTTGAAATTATAATGAAGATACCATTGAACTTGAACCTTAAACATAAGAAACTCAGACTTTAGGATACATGTAAATCTTTTGATAGTCTTTGAACATTTCTCAATCTGTTGTTCATATAGGTCTGAGTCAAGCATCAGTTGATACGACGTTTAGAAATGAACGTCTGCAAGAAAAATCTTCGTTGTCTTCTTTAGTCATTGATAATGTTACTCTTGAAAATGAGCGTTCATACATCAATAAACCTGAAGGTCTGTGGTGTTTCTTATTTCTTGCATTACTGAAATATATAATTATTCTTTTGGAAATGTTTTCTAACCCTTTTCTTTATGTACAGTGATGAGGTGTCATTTTATACACTTTTTCGGGATTATTTAACCCCCTAAATCATGCAAATGTGCACAGATTATATGCTTAATCGTTTGTTTTTATATTTTTAGCACTTGGATGGCTTTCGAAAGAAATACACGTGACTTGGGCTTATTTGGAGAAGAAACGAACAAGACTACGACTCTACACCAAATCCTTTGAAGAAACCGTGCATACAGAGCGTGGAGACGGCGTCACGATTACTAAGTGACGACATCATGGATTTGACGACGGCGTCAGAACGTAGCCGACCTAATGAAACACTAGAAGATTCGGCGTCACGAGATAAAGAAGACCATTCCACTTGCGCGTGAAGTATCAGATATTGTTTTGATCATAACTCCTTCATACAAACTCGGATTCTGATGATTCAATAGCTCACGCGATCGCAGCGAGAAAATCTACAACTTGCTGAAAATGACGCCGCGACAGCGTTAGGATTTTTGGCTACGGCGTCAGTATTGCCGACCTCGGGTTTGCCTATATATACAGCCTCATAAAGTCGTTTTTTGTAAGCCCCCAACCCTAAGTCCGATTCTAGGGTTTGGGTAGGTGTTTTTCCAGCAACTTAGAAGACCTAATTCAATCCATAAACATCTTGTAATGGTTTGATTATCACTTATATCTTAATTCATGTCTTCAATTCCTTTTGTTGATTATGATTTCTCTTGTTTGAGTATGCTTGGCTAATTCATCTAGTATTTATTTGGGAATGCATGAAACTTGTTATTAGTTGATTAGATCTTGTTGTTTGTGACAGATTCAATGAGTATAATTGATTATAGTTTATAATTCTTGTTTCCTATTGCTTCTTATTGGTGGATGTGCGCGTTAGGCTCTAGAAAACTAGCCATAAGATATTAAATTGACATAGATGTGTAGGGAAACACGAGTGTATAGAAAGGATACCATCGGTAACAGTCTTCATACTACCTTATCCCTAATATGGTTGATCCTTCTTAAGTGTTTTAATGCATGTAATATACTCTTAGGGGCCTTGTAATAGTCTTCATACTACCTTACTTGTGTGTTACCCTAGCAGAATATTACGTAGACGACATTTTTGTGTAATCGCTAATACCTTAGGAAATACTTACACAAATCATCTCAAGTGTGACAAAGCAATAGGTAGAATTGGATAGCTAGCAAGGAGTAGTGCATCCCAGGTGAATATGCTTCGTTGTATAATTGTCCTCCACACCATTAAAGTAGAATTAGATTAGTAGATTAATTAGTTAAAACGAACCAACCTTTAAAAACCGAGATTTGCTTGGTTTCATAAAATATAAAAACACAAAAAATAATCTTCCTTTAACCCTTAGACCTTTGTAAACATTCAATCCGGCCTTCACAGTGCTATTCCCCTAGAGAATGATAACAACCCCCGAGTCTTGCTTATACTACACTACAACGATTAGGTGCACTGCCTAGGGAGTTGTAAAACTTCTTGTTGAAGTCTAACGACAACCGCATCAAGTTTTTGGCGTCGCTGCAGGGGAATAGCGTAGGTTTTGGATTCAATCTAGCTAGGGATACTCACAAGATTCCTATCAAGTGAGATTTAATTTCTTGTCAAGTAGCTTTCTTTTAGTCTATCTCTTCTTTGTTCCTTTTGTGCGTAACCAACCCTACTCTTTCGTTGACCATCATAGGAGACAAAAATTTAAACCGACCCCGTACCTTTAGAGATTACTCCCAACCTAGCCACGAGGGCTACCGCAACGCCATTGAGCTTCCCTAAGGATCCAAGGTGTCCCCTTGCGATCCGACACCATCCGGTTAGTGCAAAATGGATGTGCATTCTACGAACTTATGTCCGAAGACCCGATCCAACATCTTAAGGACTTTATCAGGATTGTAGATTCCATTGACCTTAATGGCGCTACAAGAAATACCACTCGTTTGTGTCTATTTTGCATTTCTTTTTGTGACTAAGCTATCAATTGGCTTGATCATCTACCCGCGGGATCCATCTCGACTTGGGATGATCTCACCACTCGTTTCCTCGCACAGTTTTTCTCACCAGGAAGAACGGCTAAACTTCGAAAGGATATCTTGATGTTCTAACAATGTCAAGATGAATCTCTCTACGACGCGTAGACTCGTTTTAAGGACTTACTCCAAAAAGTCCCTCATCATGGTCTTGATCTATGGCTTCAAGTTCAAATCTTTTACGATCATGTCAACTACACCACCCAGATGGCCATTGACTATGCAGCAGGTGGGAGACTTAGAAAATTAAGGCAGGAAGAAGCATGGGAATCCATCAAGGATTTAGCCTAACACGAAGAAGAAGAGTGAAACGACCCAATCTTTTCTAAAAAAGGAAGTCCCGACTACATAGATGCCACTTTAGAACAAGAGTTAGAAAGTATGGAGCGTCGAGTAGAATCTTTAATGAGGAATGAAGTGCTATTGGAGTATGAGGTAGGATTCACGTTTCCTAAAAGGCCTTATCAGGAGGAATTAGAGGCATAAATACTGAATTTAATTGATCATCAGGAGGATCAAGTTAGGGAATTGGAGGAAGATATGAGAAAAACAAAGGACACGTTTATGTGTCTTGCGGATAGTTTAATAGCAACCCTGAAGGTCAAAATAGAGGCACAAAGAGTTTATTCTATAAAAATAGAAAAGATCACTAGATTTCCTACTCACATCCCTACCTTAACCCCTGAAACACTCAAGCCTATCATGGTGCATAAGGTCTCTATGATTTCTAATTCTAAACCCACTATCTATAGTACCCCTCACCAACACCTAAATTCCAACCTCAAAATGCAAATACTTCATTCATTTGAGGAAAATAAGCTTGAGTACAAAGATAAAGATGATAGGAACCGGAATGGATAAAGAATCCTTAAAGCATAATCTCTATGAGAATGACATAACCCTGATTATTTGTCATAATTTTTCTCCAACTTCAAATCCACCTATGAAACCAAAGGATTCAAGTAGTTTTAGGATGAAGTTAGTAGAGCCCTTAACCATTCACACACCGCCTTCACCCCACTTGGCATACCTCTATCAAAATGGTGTGTATCGCTACTATCACCCGCACTTGACCTTAAGTGTAGGGGAGACCCACCTTTTGCGCGTCAAATAAGCGTAGAGTCAGGCTCGTGACTCGAACAAAAAAAGCGCTTATTGGGAGGCAACCCAATCCTCTATTTTCTTGCATTTTAGGTGTGTCTTGTGTGTTTGTTTTGAGTCATATGATTGTGTTAATCATTTTTGTGGTTTATGTAGTAAAATTTCCAGGAAATAACTAATATAATACTTGTACTGAATTTTTTCTAGAAAACAAAGAGAATTTTCTTTACAGTGTCTTGAGATGGCGTCAGGATTTTTCCTAACGGCGTCGCCAGCCCAGATACTGTAAATTTCGTATTTTCTTGAATTTTCTAAAAAATAACTTTTGTATAATTTCCAGAATTTGTAATTTTCCTAGTCTTTTGTAGAAAATCACAATTACATTAGCACATTCATCATATCTTCATTGCTTTCATAAAGTCTAAACGTAGTTAATGAGGTTGTATTTATCATTTACCCGTGGATTTTACGCTTGGTATAGTTGTTCTTGTCTTTGATTTGCAGGTTAAATTGATAAGGAGAAGCTTGGGAGTTCTTAGGAGTTTCATGTGGACAATTCTTGGATGATGATTTAGCCAGGATCATTTGTTTCTTCTCCATCATTATGCAAAACCAGGGGAGTACTAGTTTCTTTTGCTCTCTTTTTTATCCTTTATTCGTTTTACGGGTACATTTAAGAACATTGGAGACAATGTTCAACTTAAGTGTAGGGTGAAATAAGCCTTAGAAACTATTCATTCAATTGCCATTTGCTTTTTCCTTAAAATGACGGGTAATATATCGAAACATAATGTAAAAGGTAATTTTAACCAAAAATTTTAAAATTTTTTTATGACACTTACCGACAAAAACCAAGTATTAATAGCGTCTCATGGATATGAATTTATATGACTAGCACAAAAACCTTCAGAATTCCACCCTAAAAATATGAGGCTCGCCTTTAGATCTTTAGGAATTCGGGTATCCATCATTGATACCCAAGATAGTTTATACCTTTAGCTTGTTTGGGTTAAGGTTCGAATGTCATATGTGTCTATTTTGTCGTTACGGATGTGTACGTATGGTCTTTGTCGCCTTTTCTAGAACATTGGTATTGGTATTAAATTATATGAGTGTACCGATAGTGTATTAAATTCTAGAACTTGTTTTTATGATGCATCTCGAGACCCTATAGTAAGTATTAGGAATTTCTAGATAAGAGGCACTGGGATTAACCCATGTTTAAAACTTGTAATTGTTATTATGGTCACCTTGATCATATAAATATCCCACACCTTTGCCATGCACTCATTTTTAGTGCAGGATACCCCTAGTACACCTGTCCGAGCCTATCATTTTCACAATTCTTGTAATTTTCTGGTTAATCCGGACTATTAATGAAGAGCATTATCACCCTTGAACCAATTGTTACCCCCAAATCGCCTTAGCCTACCTTGTATGTACTCAACTCTAGTACATTATTGTTTTAACCCAAGTTAATTAGTTAAGTACACAGTTGCTAAGTCCTTATCCTTGTAAATACAGTTTTGGGACGATTGGGATTCATGGTAGTATTTATTTCGCGAAAGAAAAGTTAAGTTAATACCCCCATATGTTTGTCAAATGGTCTCTATGCTATTTTGATCCTACTCAATTCGGGTCATTAGTTAGATTGTAATTATGAGTTCTAAAACTTAAGTGTAGGGGTATGTTTATAAACCCTAAGTGATGTATTATGTTATTCAAAAACAAAAAAAGAGAAAAATAGAAAAGAAAAAGAAAGAGATTGATGTAGAGTTGTGTAGGGTTTGTATATCTTTGTTCGAGTCGTTGGATTAGCAACCCAACCAGCGTGTATTCGTATAAATAATTAGCTAACCTTTTCACCCTAAATTCACCCAAAAGTCACTCCCCAAATGTATCTCATCCGTTTCTGTTTCCATTTATGTTATCTTACACCTATACCCCATAACACTTAAAAGCCCTCTTTGATAGTAATGACTAATACTTGCGCCTAGGGGTGGAGGTTTGATCCTTTACCAAGCCTATGGTAATTTATATGCTATGACAGGTAATGAGTGTTAATTTTACGTTTCCCATAGTTGTTATAATTTATTATACACCCGAGAGAAAGAGAGAATCCTAAACACTTATGTGAGGTGCTAGTATATGCTTTCCGTGCTTTTAATTACGAGGTCTAGGAGGTTGTGTCGTAAACTGCTTTTAAAGAGTAGGTTAAATGCCCTCAATATTGCTATTGTCTAGGTAGAAAAACCCATTTGCTTGAGGACAAACAAATCCCAAGTGTAGGGGTATCTGATGAGGTGTGATTTTATACATTTTTTCAGGGTCATTTAACCCCCTAAATCATGCAAATATGCCCAGATTATGTGCTTAATCGTTTGTTTTCATGTTTTTAGCACTTGGATGGATTTTGGAAGAAATACACGTGACTTGGGCTCATTTGGAGAAGAAACGGACAAGACTACGACTCTACACCAAATCCTTTGAAGAAACCGTGCATACAGAGCGTGGAGACGGCGTCGCGATTACTAAGCGGCGACGTCATGGATTTGACGACGGTGTCCGAATGTAGCTGACCTAATGAAACCTTAGAATATTCGGCGTCACGAGATAAAGAAGACCATTCCACTTGCACGCGAAGTATCAGATATTGTATAGATCATAACTCCTTCATACGAACTCAGATTCTGACGATTCAATAGCCCATGCGATCGCAGCGAGAAAATCTACAACTTGGTGAAAAATGACACTGCGATGACATCAGGATTTTTGGCGATGGTTTCAGGATTGCCGACCTAAGGTTTGCCTATATATACAGCCTCATAAACTTATTTTTTTAAGCCCCCAACCTTAAGTTTGATTCTAGGGTTTGGGTAGGTGTTTTTCCAGCAACTTAGAAGACCTAATTTAATCCATAAACATCTTGTAATGGTTTGATTATCACTTATATCTTAATTCATGTCTTCAATTCCTTTTGTTGATTATGATTTATCTTGTTTGAGTATGCTTGGCTAATTCATCTAGTATTTATTTTGGAATGCATGAAATGTTAGGAATACAAAATTATCGGTCACTTCCATTAATATCGTTAGATAGCTCGTTGAGTAATATTTGGAAACTAAATAGGCTAGCTTAAGAAAAGCCCATGGAAAGCCCATGGACAAAGCCCATGGCCGGCCTAGGATAAGCATATATAAGCCCTTTCCATGCTATGAAAAGGGTATTGGTTATTCATTTGTTTCACATAGTAATCTAACATTCTTTCTTTACATTCTCTCACTAAGTGTTCATCCAACCACCTCTCTTTCTCTCTTTAAACACTAAATTAAATCCATACCTTGTGTGTGTTAAGATATTCTACAATTGGTACGAAGAGCCATGGGGTGTTTGTGAAGGTTTTGTGTGCGTAGTGTAGTCGTGTATGTGGTTCGAACCAACCAAAAGATCTTCATCTTTTGTGGGTTTAAAACCATAAAGTTTGCTACTTTATTGCTTATTTACCTTATTAAAGTCTAGTTGTACAAGTAAATCCTAGGAAAAACTTCAAAATCTTGATCTTGTTTAGGATTTTTTTTTCAAAAATAGGTTTTTTGTACCAAGAATCTTGATTTCAAATTTTTCGTGTCAAAAACATTAAAGTTTGTGATTTTAAGGTTATAATAGTCTTAGATATGTAAGAAGTACAAGAAAAATCGGGTAAAAACGTCAAAAAGTGAGTCTTTTTAAGATTTTTGGTTTTTGAGTTTCGAAGTGTATTAGGCGATTTATACATAGGGGCGAATTCTACGCGTGTATTCTTCAGGCGATTTATACGTATATTATTGGGCCATTTATATGTAAATCTTCAGGCGATTTATACGTATATTATTGGGCGAATTATACATATATTATTAGGCGATTTATACATAAATCTTCAGGCGATTTATACGTTGTTTTCTTGGGCTATTTATACGTTGTTTCTCTTGGGCGATTTATACTTCACTTTTCTGGGCGAATTATACACTTTTACATTAGGAGAATAATACACTTTGCTTGGGAGATTTATACGCTTTGCTTGGGAGATTTATACACTTTGCTTGGGAGAATTATACGCTTTGCTTGGGAGATTTATACGCTTTGCTTGGGAGATTTATACGCTTTTCTTGGGAGAATTATACGCTTTTCTTATGAGATTTATACGCTTTACTTGGGAGAATTATACACTTCCATTAGGAGAATTATACGGTTGTTCTTTGATTTGTAAAATCTCGTGAAAATTTATTTTCCCGGTTTTATCAAGAATTATAAAATCTCGTGTATTCCAAAGACTAAAACACATTAATCAAATCTCACTTTAATACAACAACCTCGAATCACTGTACGATCATCTTTCATCTTATCACATATCAAATCAAAATGGATTCAATGATTCCAATTAGACAAAAGAATACTCTTGCTGAGTACATGATACTCTTTGGTGCTGACAATCGTCCACCAATGTTGGACAAAGACCTGTATGATTGTTGGAAAAGTAGAATGGAACTATACATGCAAAACAGAGAGCACAGAAGAATGATACTTGAATCAGTCGAACACGGTCCACTCATTTGGTCTACGATTGAAGAAAATAGGGTGACCAGGATAAAGGAATATGCTGAATTGTCTGCTATAGAGAAAATCCAAGCCGATTGTGATATGAAAGCAACTAATATAATTCTTCAAGGTCTACCATCTGATATCTATTCACTTGTTAATCATCACAGAATTGCCAAGGATCTATGGGAAAGAATTCAACTACTAATGCAAGGTACCTTATTGATAAAGCAAGAAAGGGAGTGTAAACTGCATGATGCATTTGACAAGTTTGCTCACATCAAGGAGAAATCACTTCATCAATATTACTTGAGATTCACTCAGCTGATCAATGACATGAACATTTACAAAATGAGATTAGAGCAATTTTAAGTCAATACCAAGTTCTTAAACAGTCTCCCACCTGAATGGAGTAAGTTTGTGACTGATGTCAAGCTTGTAAAAGATTTGCATACTACCAACTTTGATCAGCTTCATGCATATCTTCAACAACACGAACTCCACACAAATGAAGTCTGTATTATGCGTGAGCGCCATCAAGATCCACTTGCACTAGTTGCTAACCATCAGATGACACCATCTCACTTTAATACTTATCAGTCCTCAAACAACAATCCTCAGTTCCAACAATAGTTTTCACCATCTCAGTCTCATCATTATGGATCAATTCATCCCACACAATATTACTAAACTACTTATCCTAGCACACCTCTTGAAATTTCTTATCCAAATGCTTACTCATCCACCGTTCATCAAGATACTTATCCTTAACCACAATCTGTTCCTCAAATTGAATATATTATCTCCATAGTTAATCAACAAACACATCTGGCTGAATTTCCTCAGATAAACTCTGGTCTAGCAGTTCTCGTGTTTAAGCAAGGAGATGACCCTATTGATGCCATTAACAAAATGATGTCATTTCTGTCCACTGTCGTCACATCTCGTTTCCTATATACCAACAATCAGCTAAGGAATTTCTCCAACCCAAGACAACAAGCAACTATTCATGATGGAAGGGTGACTATTCAACCACTTCATGGGAGACCAAATTCTTATGCTTCCGGTACTTCAGGAACTAGAGCTAATACTTCAGGAGTAGGACGGAATAATTCAGGTCAACAAAGGGTTGTGAAATGTTTTAACTGCCAAGGGAAAGGTCATATGGCAAGACATTGCACAAAGCCAAAAAGGAAAAGGGATGCTACGTGGTTTAGGGATAAAGTTCTTCTGGTTGAAGCATAAAGAAATAGTAAAGTTCTGAATGAGGAAGAATTAGAATTCTTGGCAGACCCTGGTATTGCAGAAGGTCTAGTTACACAGTCGGTCATTACACACAATGCAGCTTATCAAGTCGATGATTTAGATGCGTATGATTTTGACTGTGACGAGATCTCTACAGCCAAAGCAGTTCTTATGGCCAATTTGTCTAGTTACGGATCAGATGTTATCTTTGAGGTACCTCACTCTGAAAACACTCATACTGATATGCTAAATCAAAGTGTGCAAGAGATGTCGTATTTTGAACAAACTCATATTGTAAATTATCCAAAGAATGAGATAACAAGTGATAGCAATATCATTCCTTATTCTTTGTATCTGCTTGAAACACAAAATGCAGTTGTTCAGGATACAAACTCTTCTGCACAACAAGATGCCATGATATTATCTGTGTTTAAACAAATGTCAAATCAAGTAACTAATTGTAACAAGGTCAATAATGACAATCTAATTGCCAATGAATCCTTAGTTGCTGAGCTTGAAAGATATAAAGAACGGGTAAAATTGCTAGAAGAAAGACAAAATGTAGATTTAAGTACTCGAGAAAAGCTTATAAAAGATGATATTATTCGGGAGAAAATGCACAGTTTGCGGATTTTAAAAAGGAAATTAACTATCTTAAACAAACTCTTTTTGAAAAATCAAAGGAAAAGGAATTGTTAAAAACACATTTAATGTTTTCAAAAACGAATCCAATGAAAAAGAAGCTAAGAATATCGATAAAGAAATTGCTTTGGAAAAGAAAGTTAAAGAAATGGACAATATTGTTTGTAAAATGGGTCAATCCACGCAAACTGTGCATATGCTCACGAAACCACAATTAACAAGCTCTTGGTTTTCAAAATTCTTTCTATCTTAAGAAAGCTCAACAGATTATTATTGCTAAGGAAACCAATGTGATTTCAATTGCTGATTTTGAAGAGACTTTGATACTTGAGGAAGAGAGTCGATCCAAAATGCTTTTAAAACAAAGTGATCCAATAGTATTAGAAACCAAAGTTAACATTAAACCAATTAATTATGCTGAGTTAAATTGATTATCTAAAGATTTTGGTAAACGTTTTGTCCTACAACAAGAACTGTCTGATGAACAAGCTTTCCGGTTACAAACTTTACACCCTAATACTAACCAATCTGCTTCTTCGCCTGTCAAAATTGAGGCTCCTCGGGAACTTCCTAAGGTAAGCCTGGTTAATATAAGCCTTAAAAAGCTTAACTACCATCTTGGTCAATTTGATAATGTGGTGAAAAAGCAGATTACGCCCGATGCTTTAACAGAAGGGGAATGCGGGTTTGAACACACTAAAGCTATTTTTCTAAAAGAAAGAATTTCATTTTTAAAGACCTTAAAAGACATATTTAATGTTTTTAATAAAGATCTTTTAAATGAGATAACGAAAGTACAAACAATTTTTAACTAGATGGAGGTTGCAGTTCAACAGTATTTTGTAGACAAACAATGCTTTGAAATTCAAAAGAAACAATTTTTGATTGAAAACAATCGACTCTTGGATCAAATCATTTCTCAAGATATTGTGAATATTGTTGTGAATTCTTCGTTGGATACAAATACTTCTGTGAATGTGAATTATTATTTTGCTATAAATGATTCTGTGAATTATGTGAAAATGTGCAACAAGTGTTTAGAACTTGAAGCTGAGCTTATCAAACAACACAACATGGTTGAAAAAGACGAGTATAATAAACTTTAAAAAAGATTTTCTGAACTTGAACAACACTGCATTTCTCTTGAAATTACGATGCAACTCAATAAAGAAATTTTTCAAAAGAATAACACTTTTGTGAACCAAACTAAACCTACATTTGATAAATTGTTTGAATTAAACAATTTAAAAGTTGAGTTTCAAGTGAAAGACACGACAATTAAGAAGTTGAAAGCATACATTAAGCGTGTGAATGAAACTTCTACTAGTGAAAGCATGAAAAAGGACATTGATGAGATTGAGACCATAAACATAGAACTGGAACATAGGGTGGTTAACTAATTGCTAAGAATGAGCATTTGAAACAGACTTATAAACAACTCTATGACTTAATTAAACAATTACGTGTTTGAGCTAAAGAACAAGCTGAATATTTGGTTAATCAATTAAATCAAAAGTCTGTTGAAATTACTGATTTAAATGCTTAACTCCAGGAAAAGGTTTTTGTCATAACAACATTAAAAATGATCTTTGAAAATTCAAAGGAAAGGACATAGTTGACAATGTTACCCAAGCATCAAATGCTACCACTATTGCTCCATGAATGTATAAGCTTGACCTAGTAATTTTGGCTCCTAAGGTTAAGAATAATAAGGACGCCCACGAATACTACTTTAAGCACACTATAGAATAAGCTGCTATTCTTAGGGAGGTAGTTGAACAAGCTAAATCATAAAACCCTTTAGATAGTTCATCTTACTCAGCATGTATGTATGTTAAGTTGATTCAAGAGTTGCTAGGTTATGTTAGAGATACTTGCCCTGATATTTACAAACCCAGTGAGAAATTAGTTGCGGTCACGCCTATCTACAAGAAGAAAATAATTTGATTTACTGACCCTGTCACATCCTCATGCAACATTCCTAAAGTAACTAACAGACCTTTATTGTCTTCTACAGGAGTAAAACCTTCTACTAGTACTAGCAGATCAAAGCCTTTAGGCAAAACAAAGAATGATAGGATTTCGCGAACACCAAGTAGTAATGAAAAGAATAAAGTAGAAGTCCAATCTAGGAAAGTTAAATCTAGTTTGAATAAAAAGAACTCTAATTCTAAAAATGTGTGTAATGAACATGTTAAGCATCCTGTTAAAGGTGCTAAGGCTCTTTGTTCTGTTTCCAATGAATGTTTGTTTGATGCTAATCATGCTATGTGTTTGATTGATCACGTGAATAGTATGAATTTACATGCTAAATCTGCCTCTAAGAAAAATAAAAAGAGAAAAGAATGGAAACCTATTGGACAAGTGTTTAACTCTGTTGAATATAAATGGAAATCTACAGGAAGGACTTTCACTTTAGTTGGAAATGCGTGCCCTTTAACTAGGATTACCGCCACTAATAAAGTACCTCTTAAGGAACCTATTCCTATAGAAATAGTTGCACAAAAACCTGTATTAACTAGGGTATATACCAGGAAACCTAAAGTACCTAAGTCGGTTTCAAATAACAAACCTCAGATTGTAAATCTCTGACTGCTAACAAAATGGAACCCGGTACATCTCGGGGATCCGATACTTCAGTTGCTCAATCTTCTTCTTCTCTTATCAAATGCAGGTTATCCAAATTGTTCTGTGGTTATATGGACTCCGGATGCTCCAAGCACATGATCGGAGATCGCTCTTAGCTCACCAATTTTGTTCATAAGTTTCTTAGTACTATCAAATTTGATAACGACCAAGTTGCAAATATTATGGGGTAAGGTGATTATCAGACAGGGAATGTCACAATTTCTAAGGTTTATTATGTGGAAGGACTTGGACGTAATCTATTCTTCGTTGGGCAATTCTGCGACTCAGATCTTAAAGTAGCTTTCAGAAAATACACATGCTTTGTTCGTAATCTGAAAGGTGTTAATTTACTCACAGGATCTCGAGGAACTAACCTGTATTCTATGTCTATTGGGGATATGATGACGTCTTCTTCAATTTGTCTCTTGTCAAAAGCCATAAAGACTAAGTCATGGTTATGGCATCGTCGTCTGTCTCATTTGAATTTTGGTGCTATTAACCACTTGGCCAGACACGGTCTAGTACGTGGTCTTCCCAGACTTAATTTGAAAAGGACCACTTGTGTTTTGCTTGTACCATGGGAAAAAGCAAGAAACAATCACATAAACACAAATCTGAAGACACCAATTAAGAAAAACTATATCTTCTACACATGGATCTTTGTAGGCTTATGCGTGTTGCAAGTGTTAATAGGAACAAGTACATCCTCATCATTGTGGATGATTACTCTCGGTTCACATGGGTGAAGTTTCTAGCATCAAAGGATGAAGCTCCAGATTTTATAATCAAGTTTCTGAAAATGATACAAGTTAGATTGAATGCACCTGTCAGGAACACCCGTACAGATAATGGAACTGAGTTTGTTAATCAAACTTTGCGAGACTACTATGAAGAGGTTGGCATCTCTCATGAAACATTGATTGCGCAAACTCCATAACAAAATGGTGTTGTTGAAAGGCGAAATCGTACTCTTGTTGAAGCCGCTAGAACAATGTTAATCTATGCAAAAGCTCCTTTATTTATATGGGCCGAGGCAGTCGCTACAATATGTTACACCCAAAACCGATCAATTATATGACGTCGCCATGGAAAAACTCCTTATGAGCTCTTACATGATAGAAAACCTGATTTATCCTACCTTCGCGTTTTTGGTGCACTTTGCTACCCAAACAATGATAGTGAGAATTTGGGCAAACTTCAAGCTAAAGCTGATATAGGTATTTTCATAGGATATGCTCCAAAGAAGAAAGCTTACCATATTTACAACAGACATACTTGAAAAATCATAGAAACCATCCATGTCGATTTTGATGAGCTGACGACTACGGCTTCTGAACAAAGCAGTTTAGAACCCACGCTTCATGACATGACTCCTGCAACACCCAGTTCAGGACTCGTTCCAAACCCTCCTCCTTCAGCACCGTTTGTACCACTATCGAGGCATGAATGAGATCTTGTGTTCCAGCCAGTGTTTGATGTGTTTTTCTCTCCTCCAAATAGCGTTGCCTCTCCAGTTCCTGTAGTAGAAGCTCCTGCTCCTGTTGACTCAACCGGTTCACCTTCCTCAACATCAGTTGATCAAGATGCACCTTCACCAAGTACTTCTCAATCCACTCAACAATTACAATCCCATGTAATCCCTCTAAGTGCTAAAGAAGAGACACATGACCTTGAGGTTGCACATATGAGTAACGATCCTTATTTTTGCATTCTAATTCCAGATACTGTTTTTGAAGAATACTCATCATTGGATGTTATTCCTACCACTGTGCACTCAGACGCTCCAATCTCAGAACATCTCAGTAAATGGATAAAAGATCACCCATTATAAAACATTATTGGTGACCATTCCAGACCCGTTTCTACAAGACTCCAACTATACAAACAAGCCCTGTTCTTCTACTATGATGCTTTCCTAACTTCAGTTGAACCAAAAACATACCAAGATGCACTAACTCAATCATGCTGGATTGAGGCAATGCAAGAAGAGCTTAATGAATTCGAACGTCTTGAAGTCTGGAAACTCGTTCCTCGTCCAGATAAAGTGATGGTTATCACCTTAAAATGGATATATAAGGTAAAATTAGATGAATTGGGAGGGATCTTGAAAATCAAGGCTAGATTGGTAGCTCATGGATACCATAAAGAAGAGGGAATTGATTTTGAAGAATCCTTTGCTCCTGTGGCTAGACTAGAAGTTGTTTAGATATTTCTCACGTTTGCTGCTCATATGAATATGATCGTCTACCAGATGGATGTAAAAAGGGCATTCTTGAATGGAATTTTATGTGAAGAGGTCTACGTTAGCCAACCGGATTGGTTTGGGGATCCTGACAATCCTAATCACGTGTATAGACTGAAGAAAGCTTTATATGGGTTGAAACAGGCTCCACGCGCGTGGTATGATCTATTGTCATCGTTTCTGCTATCCCAAGGATTTTCCAAAGGCACGGTTGATCCCACATTGTTCATCAGAAGAGAAGGCAAAGATATCCTCTTGGTATAAATCTATGTTGACAACATAATTTTTGCTTCTACTACTATTGAACTTTGTGATAAGTTTTATGAGATAATGTGTTCAAAATTCAAGATGTCAATGATGGGCAAAATATCATTTTTTTCTAGGACTACAGAATTCCCAAAGTCCCAGAGGCATCGTTTTAAACCAATTAAAATATGCTCTAAAATCACTTAAGAAATACAGAATGGAATATTATGACCCAGTGGATACTCCCATGGTGGAGAAATCCAAACTGGATGAGTATCCACAAGGGAAAGTTGTTGATCCTACACATTATCGTGGCATGATTGGCACCTTTATGTATCTTACATCTAGTAGACCAGACCTGGAATATGTTGTCTGTATGTGTGCTCGGTATCAGGTCGTCCTACCAAAAAGCACCTACATGCTGTAAAAAGAATCTTTCGATATCTAAGAGGAACCGTTAATCAGGGACTATGGTACTCGAAGGATTATGCTATTGCACTAACAGCCTTTGCAGGTGCTGATCATGCGGGTTGTCAAGATACTAGACGTAGTACATCTGGAAGTATGAAAATGTTGGGAGACAGACTTGTTAGCTGGTCATCAAAAAGGCAGAAGAGCGCTGCAATATCCAGTACGAAAGCTGAATACATAGCCTTATCCGACTGTTGTGCTCAAGTTCTATGGATGTGATCACAACTTACCGACTATGGCCTTGAATTCAACAAAATTCCAATATATTGTGATAATAAAAGCACTATTGCCTTATGCTGCAACAATGTTCAACATTCTCGATCAAAGCATATCAACATCAGATATCACTTCATAAAAGAGCAAGTAGAGAATGGAGTTGTCGAGCTTTACTTTGTCAGGACAAAATATCAGTTGGCGGACATCTTCACCAAGGCTCTATGTCGAGAGAGAATTTAATTCCTTATTGACAAGCTAGGGATGAAAAGTTTTACTCATGAGACTCTGAAAGAACTGACAGATGAAGCTGAAGAATAGTGGTGATACCTGTTCTTGTATCCTCTGTCTCATATGTACATAAAAATAACATAAAAACACAAAAATATTTTTCTTTTACGGCCTTAGAAATGTCATTTAATAATGATACGAGGCTGTAAATGAAGTTCGAGCAGAAGTTTAAAAGCTTTTAAAGCATGCCAAAAATGGCTTGCTATTATTTCTGATAGCAACCCGGTCATCATCTTAAAGGCAAGTATTTCAAAAAGAAAACTTGACCTCACAACAGGAATTTATTCTCAGGCATGGTCTACTTTATGACCATGCAAAGTGTTGTGTTTACTTTGCAACACAACCCGTGCTTCCTTTATACAAATTAATGTACGTGTCAGTGCATTTCTTTGTTAAAATAAGAGAAATCTTATTTTTATGATGTTGATCTTAAAAATAATATAATCATCTTAGGAATTCATCAGAAAAATATTTTTCAAAGACATTTGACCACTCAAACAACGACTACAGCTCTTTAAATAGAAAACGGGTCATTGTTTGAGAGGGAGAAAATGTCAAATATCTTCCTCATAAAATCAGTTTGTGATAAAAGGAAACGGTTTTAAATAATAACGGGTGAATAATTAAAGGGGAGTTAATTAATGTTAACTCAATCAGGCTTTATTTGTTATGTGTTTAAGTCTTTACGGGTGTTATGGCAAAAAGTGAGACTTATTCTTGATATCTAAACCTTAGGGACTAGTTTTGCCAATTGGGAAACTACACTTTTGCCTTAGGATAAATTTATTAGGAAAATAGAAGTCTTATTAAACCTTAGGGGGCATTTTTGCCAAAAACCAAAAGATTTTAAACAAAAACACCCCCACCCCCGATTTCTCTCACACACTAAACTCAAAACCTCCATTGTTGATTTTTTGAAAATCTCCAAGAACTCATTCAACCCGTGCTTAATACTAAGGTATCATCATTTAATGCTTCTTAACACCTATAAATTGGCCTTAATCATGGAAACATGCTTGAAAAACCCTAATAATTGACCTAACTTTTGTCACCTTGAAAAATGCTTGAAACCTCAAATTGATTGAGGGGTTTTGGTCCTATAGGGGTCTAGAACATGTACCTATAACAGTTTTAAATGGGAATAACATATGGGTGCGTTTTGGGTGATTCTTGATTTCGAACAAATAGGAAATGGTCAAGAACTTGTAAAAGTACATAGGTTCGGGTTGAGGATTGCCAGATTAGTTGTCTATGTGGGTTTGAGTGTCCTTAAACATCCTAATATGTTAAAAACATGAATAACTTGGGTTTTCGTGTTCTTAAGAGTCGAACATGAATAAAGTCATGATTTTTATGGTTAATTCATGTGGAAAAAGTGTTAGTTTGATTCTATGATGCTAAATGAACATGTTTGAGATGTTATTGATGCTTGAAACTGTGTAAAATGTTGGTGTAATTTTTCATTAGGCGAACTATACACCCTATCCTAGGCGAACGATACGAAGTAAACTTAGGCGAACTATACGTAGTGAACTTAGGCAAACTATACAGTTTTTCTTAGGCGAATTATACACTTGGTATTAGGCGAACTATACAGTTTTTCCTAGGCGAACTATACGTGTATTAGGCTAGGAGAATTATACACTTCCCCATAGGCGAACTATATGTTGGTTAGGCTAGGCGAACTATACATGTGCTAATACTAGGCGAATTATACGCATGCTTATTGCTAGGCGAATTATACATGAATCATAGGCGAACTATACACCTATAATCAGGCGATTTATACACTTATCTTTTATCTTGATAATCGAATCTTGTAAATTATTCTAAGTCTAATTTCTCCTTAAAATTATCACTTAGTGAGTGTTTTAGGACTAGTTTTTCTTAGAAATCCTTTGTGATTGCCTCTTTTTCTATAGATTGCCTAGAGTTAGGATGTTATATGATTATGCGTGTCTCCCTGATTTATGGTAATTGTCATGTGTGTCAATTCTTTTCCTAGTAAATGTATGCCTAATCCCTAGTGAAAATCAGTCTTGCATCTATAATCATTTTTCATGATCTAGATTGTCCTTTAGTGAAATATTATTTGTTTGTATATGAACTGTATCTGGCAAATCTTAGCATAATCATGTCGTCTATCACTGCTCAACAAGCCAAACTTGATCTTGAACTTGTCCCCAAGAAGAAAAGGCTTGAGATTGGAAAATGCAACGGGAGACTCAATCCTGGAAAGACTTAGAGAGAACCTACATTTCAAGTTGTCATGGATGCTCTTGCTCTCACTCCGTGCTATTCTGCATTTCTCACCACTGTAGATGTTCCAGAGGTTTACATGCACCAATTCTGGGATTCTATCCACAAGAATGACACTTCCTACAGGTTCAGAATGGACAAAAAGAAGAAATTCTCCCTCAATTTGGAAACTTTCATAGATATCTTTCAGATCTGCCCTAGAGTTCATGGTCAAGACTTTGATGAGCTTCCCACTGATGATGTTATTGTGTCTTTCTTTAAAGAACTTGGTCATACTAGGGAAATCAAGTCAATCACTGATGTTGTTGTTGATCAAATGCATCAACCGTGGAGAACTTTTGCTACTATCATCAACAAAAGTCTATCTGGAAAGACATCCGGTCTTGACAAGCTTTGTCTTTCTAGAGCTCAAATCCTTTGGGAAATGTACTATAAGAAGAATGTAGACTATGTTGAACTACTTTGGGAAGATTTCACTTACCAGATTGACAACAGAGGTCACAAAAAGTAAGAGAAGATGTACTACCCTCGATTCACCAAAGTTATCATTCACTACTTCCTTACCAAAGATAAGACAGTCTCCAAGAAAAACAAGATAGGTATGCATACCTCCAGGGATGACTATCTGATAAACACTTTGAGATTCGTCTTTGCAAATGAAGAATCTAGAATTTATGGAGCTCGACTTCCTGAATCTATGACAAGTCCTGAGATGAGGGAAACCAAAGCTTACAAGACTTACCTTGGCTATGCTACAGGAGTTACACCTCCAAAGAAAGCAAGAAAGTTCAAGAAGCCTGCTTCTCCTAAACTCACTACTGTCCTAGACTCACCTAAAGAACCTTCAAGGAAGTCAAAGAGAGTTAAGAGACCTGCCAAGAAGTCTACTAATGCGCCAACAGTAGGTGTTGTCATTAGAGATACTCATGTGATGTCATTGTCTAAGAAGAAGGAAAAGATGAATGTTGAGAAACGCAAAGGAATTAAGTTACTCTCTGAAGTGGCATTAACTGAAGAAACTCAGTATAAAGAAGTTCACAAGAAGAGTTTGAGGGACTTTCACAAGACTCATCCAAGTGGTTCTGGTATAGTTACCAAAATAGCACCAAGTGCTACAAAGATCAAACCTTCTGTCATAAATAAAGGAACTGGTGCTAAACCAGGGGTTCTCGATGTGACTGAAGAAGAATCAACTAAGAGTGAAGCTGAATCTTAAGGAAGGGATTAAGATGATAGCAATAATGATCATGACTCAAGTACTGAAAGCAGTGATCAAGAGAGTGACAGTGGTGATGACAATACACAATCTGACAAAGAAAAAGGGTTAAATTCTGAGCATGAAACTAATGAGAATGAAACGGGTTCCAAATCTGATCAAGAGGAGAAAGAAAAAGAGGTTGAAGATGATGAAGAATAAAAGGAAGACGAGTTTGTTAAAACCCCGTCCAACTATAATTCTACTGATGATGAAGATGAAACCAATGTAGAATCAAAAGTTAAAGATAATGCTGAAGGTGATGAGGATAAAGGAATAGATTATACTACCAATCAGTTCGACGATGATGTGGATGTAAGGCTGAATAAACCAGTTAATGCCGATGAAGGATTTATTCAAAAGGAGGGTACCGATGCTGAAATGATTAACGTCCAACAAGGGAATGAAAATCTGGAGATCACACTCAATCAAGTCTGAGAATATGCTCATGTGACAATTTCTACTATTGCAAAGAAGACTAAAGTTCCAGTTACTAGCTCTTCCCATTCATCCGACTTAGCATCTAAATTCTTAAATTTTTCAGACATTCCCCACACAGATGCATAAATTGTTTCTCTAATGGATGTTCACGTCCATCATGAAGTACCAAGCAATCAAACACCTACACTCCTTACAGTACATGTTTCGGTTATCACTGAATCTTCACCTGTATACACCACTATCATTTCACAATCATTACCATCCTTTACTCCTCCACCACCACAATCAACACCAACACCACCACCAATAACTGAAGCAACAAATCCTCTATCTGCACTTTCAAATTTCGCATCCATCTTCCAATTCAACAACAGAGTCCAGCTTTGGAGAAAGAAGTTGTTGAACTCAAAAAGGATGATCTTCTCAACACTCAAGTGACTGATCTAGTAGATGAACATCTAGACTCAAGGCAAGGAGCAACCAGAGACGAATTCATGAGCTACCTTTCGGCATCCATCACTGCTAGGATCACATAGCAAGTCAAGATTCAACTTCCTCAGATTCTGCCAAAGGAAGTGTCTAACTTTGCTCCTCCGATGATCAAAAGCATGGTTACTGAGTCACTTGAACATGCGGTTCTAGCCAAGGAGTCTTCTCAACCACAGTCTACATATGAGGCTGCTGCTTCGCTTACATAATTTGAGTTAAAGAAGATTCTTATTGACAAAATAGATGAAAGTCAATCATATCTGACAGCTACTGAACACAGAGAATGCTATGATGGATTGATTAAGTCTTATGATCTTGACAAAAGTCTTTTCTTCACTTATGATAAAATGTATTCGTTAAAGAGAACCCAAAAAGACAAAGATAAAGATGAAGACCCTTCCGCTGGATCACACCGAGGGTTGAGGAAGACAAGCAAAGATGTTGAACCAACAAAAGGTCCGAAAACTAAATAATCAAAGTCTGGCTCATCCAAAGGCAACAAGTCTTAGTCAAAATCTTCTGGAAAGTCTATTCATGCAGAGGAACCAGAGTTTAAAGTTGCAGATTCTGATATGCCACAAGATGAAGAAGAGAATCTGGGTAATGATGATGAAGAACCCAAAAGAAAGGTTGCATCTAAACATGACTGGTTTACCAAACCTAAACAACCTCAAGAACCCAGTGATCTTGATTGGAATGTTGGCAAGACTTTACAACAAGGACCAACTCAAAGCTGGTTAATGACCCTTACATCTTCTGCTGATAAACCGTCAAAAACCTTTGATGAATTGATGAGCACTCCTATAGACTTCTTTGCGTACATCATGAACGGCCTGAAGATCACCAATCTAATTTAAGAAACCATGTTAGGGCTAGCATTCAAACTTCTCAAAGGCATACGTACCAATTTTGCTGAGTTAGAATATGACTTTGAAGAATGTTACAAAGCTCTGTCAGAGAAACTTGATTGGGACAACCCAGAAGGTGGTGATTATCCATTTGATCTTACCAAACCCCTCCCCTTAGTCCTGAATAGGAATCATCAAATGGTACTGGTTGACTACTTCTTCAACAACGATCTCAAGTATCTACAAGGAGGAATTACGACCATGACCTATACGACTTCTACAATAAAGACGAAGGCCGCTCAGTATGATCTTTAAGGCATTGAAGATATGGTTCCAAACATATGGAGTCTTGTTAAAGTAGCTTATGATAAACATGCATTATGGGGTATTTCTCATTGGAGAGAACAACGTAAGACCTTCTATGCATATGCACGAGGCTTGGAATCTAGTCATGATGTGTATTTAACTAAACATATTATTGCAGTGACTCGGGTTGAGGTAATGCAAAAACATGGGTATGGGTATCTGAGAGAGATTGAAGTACGAAGATCCGATAACAAACTTTACACATTCAAGGAAGGCGACTTCCCACGACTTCGTATCAATGATATCAAGGACATGCTGATCCTTATTGTCCAGAATAGGCTCACTAATCTCTCAGGAAATAATGTTTTTTGACTTTGTTATAGCACTGCGAATGTTCACCATAAGCATGGTTATTCAAAAAGAGTCGAAGATCTTCAACTAGGAGTTAAAAGTTACCAGAAGAAGATCAACATCACCAAGCCAGAAACTACCAGACCTAGCATTAAGAAAAGGGAACCATATACTCCATATTAAGACCCTCAAGGATTCATTTATGTTGAAAACCAAGGGAGAAGCAGGTTGATGCACTCAAATGAACTCTACAAGTTCAGTGATGGCACATTAACAAGGCTTCAAACTTCACTTGATGACATCACAAAGAATATCCAAATGGAGTACCTGTCACAGAGAAGATGGAGTTCCCTAGAAAAGAAAAGAGCTCATATCATGATCAAGGCTATTGACAAGCAGCTGAAGGAAAGAAGGATGATGAGGAGCTTGGAAAAGTTTGTTGGTGGGAGACACTACGGAACTGACCTCTAGTTACTTAACGAACAATATGACTTTGTCATATTATGTTCATCACTATTAGGTCATTTCATGTGTTATAAACTTGTAAATATGTATTTATATGTGTAGTGCAGACTTAATGGTGATAATAAGGAGTGCTCGAGTATAAAATTTTTCAAGAATTTCTTAGTAAATTCAAAATTTTCTCAAACTTATTGTACTCAACACTGTCTTATATACCCTCAAACATGATGGGGGAGCATCAAAATGTTCCAATAACCGGCTTGTTAATAATTAGACATTTTTCCCTAAAGCTGTGAATATTTGAATCAATTGATATTCAAAATATCAAGAGATTTGACATTTTTGATAAGGGGAGAAAATGTGATTAAAATATATGGCTAAAGATGTGAATTTAAAGGACTCAAGTGCAAGTTTCACCCTTCATGTGCTAAACATTTTTTGAATATCGATGCACATGTTGAGGGGAGCATTACAAATGGTTTTTAAGGCTGTGAATGATATCAAAAGACCGACCATGTTTGTAATTACTTGGAGTTATAAGGTGGTTAGGACTAGGTATTCGTTCCCACGATCCAGCCAGAACTAGAGGGATCTACCCAGGGACATTTCACTAGTTAGTGTAAAAGTCTATAGTTATGATATAAAAAAGGAGTAAAAGTAAGAATAAAGGAAAAGTGCCGACTGAGATGGAGCTAGTACTGGAACAAACCCAACAAGGTACTAGTTATGAACTCTCAGTAAGCACTGAAGGGGTTGAAGAATTAAAAATAAAAGTTAATGATAGGTTACATGAATCTTGAATCAATCATATCAACATGTAAGATTGAGAGAATGAGAGCAAGTGAAGGGAAAATTCAAATATTATTATGGAGGGAAAATTAAGAGTTGGTTACAAGAGCATCACCCTCTAATGAAGATTAGAGGGCTATTTATAGGCAATGGAAGGGAGGCTTCCCTTCCTTATTTTCTAACTTGACAATACTAGACCCTAGACTTTTGATATTATGCTATTTCTTACTTAAAGCATAATAAACCTTATTACAAGCTATTTTAAACTAAACAAAATAAAGTCTAAGAACAAAATATAATAAAACCACATAATCAACACTTTTCCATAAACCTAACAATCTCCCCCTAAGGGTCGATTATTCTGGACGTTCCCTCCTTGGTCCAAGTGGTCTTCCATTCACGTACATCTCCCATCTTCTCATTTGATCTCAATAATTCAATCGATCTTCAATATCTTCTACAAACAAATTAAGAAACTCAACTTCATCATTTGTGAGTTCTTTTTACACATAGCTATACTTGACATTATTATAATAACTCTTTAGTCCTTCAAGCGTTCTTCTTAGTGTTGCATCATAAAACTTATGAATCTCTAAAGGTCTCATCACCCTTTTCTCTTTCTTGCTATTAGTGTAAATGATTCTATGTACGGGCTCATAGACAATAGAAAACACATCATATTCTTCAATTACTGGGAATGTAATTGTTGGTGCAGTGAGATTAATCTTCTGTTGATAGCTTTCGATTCCAAGTTGAAAATTATGCACTCTTTCCCATATCACTGAACTCCTGATGAACACTAATAGAGACCATAGCAATCCTGTATTAGCATAATCAGGTACCTTGTTATTCATGATCAGCATATACATGTCTTCAATGTCATTCTTATTGAGGTTCTTGTAATCTAGCTCGGTTATTGACACTATCCAATCATTAGCTCTTCTTGCCACAATCTCTGTGATAAACTTATGTTCATGACCCAATTCCCAGAATGTCTTGATGACTTGAACGATCTTAGAGTTTGAATAGATCTCTTCCTTCGGTCTTTTAAGTTCTTTCTGTCTCCTTATGTAGAAGATCTTAACATGAGGATTCTTCCAGTTTTCAACACCATATCTTGCATAAGGATTAAACTTCTTTATACACTTATTAACCCATCTAGAAGTCCGTTCTTCAATATCATCATCATTGAAGATAATTGCTAGAAATTTATGAAGTGACAAAACGATCTTTTCATGTCCTGAATTTCCTTTCTTTAAGTACAAAAGGTCTTGATTGATCAGAGATAATGCTGGAGCTTCATGATCTCTTTGACAGCCTTGGACTAATGGTGTGATCTTTCGTGGATGCGGAGAGACAAGAATTTCCTTTCTGCTTTCCCAAACAATGTCACTTTGCAAGAAATTCTTCATCTGATCAATGTGATACTGATGTTCATCTCCTAAAGTACATCTTTGTCTTAGCATCTCATCCGCCATCTTCTTCAACTTAGCTTCATCAATTATCAAAGATATCTCTTTCATGATGTCTTGTGATACTTGCTTAGTTGGAATCTCATCATCATCAGAAGCATAAGAGCCAGTCCAGAAATCAAATTCATCATCTTGTTCTTGATTACCTGAAGTAGAAGGACCTGGTTCCTCTACATTAACTTGTCCAGACGATGACTCTCCAGATACATATGCTTCATACTCCGATGTCTTCTGCCTTTTTGCACTATTCTCCCCCTCAGGATGAGCATCATCATGAGGATCGTCCTGATCTCTTGTGCGAACGGCAGAAGATCTACAAGCAGTTTGTGGTACCTGAGTCTTCTCAAACTTCATCTGGAGAGCCAACCAGATTGCTATGTCTTGTTGTTGTAACAGAGGATCAGCCTTCATAGCAAGGTACAATTGATGTTGTTGTTCTGGAACAGAGGATGATTGAACTTGTGCCGGATGAACATGAAGAATATGACCCGACATATAACTGCGTACAGATGCATCAACTAAAGAAGGAATAGCATTGTCAATTGCATTTTGAATCTGTGATGATATATGTGCCTGCATACGCCCACGTTCTTGCAAGATAGCTTTAGAGATTAATCTTTCCGTCTCTTCTTTAGTCGTTTTCCTTTCCAGAATCAACCCTTCCGCAAGATACACAGGAACTTGATCTCGAACTTGCGCAGGAACTTCCTTCTTAACTTGCTCTGTTACTTTCTCTTTCACCAACGAGGGTAGCGTTTCCATCATGACATCATGAAGATTATCAGCAAGTTGATCACTTGATGTCCGTGGCATGAACCTTTTCTTGAGATGTGCAAATAAGTAACCATATCGTCCCTGTAATTCATGAAAGAAACTCTTGTATCTTTTGAATCGATTGGGTTTTGCCTTGATCAATGATAGAAGACGATTGGTTTTTGTTAACTTTGGTTCAGATGAACCTGATGATGGTGTAGGATGAGTAACCGTCAATTCCTGGAGTTTCTCGGTATCCGAAGATACGAGAGTAGAGAGATTCCTAGGTGATCTAGTTGGTGAGGGAATTGGTGAAATCCTAGTCTCCTCTACATTCTTCCCTTTCACCCTTCTCCTTAATTCAAACACTTCATCAGTTATTTCATCTTCTTCATCATCAACATTTACAGGTGGAACAATATTGGTAACATCTACCATTGGAGTATCTTTATCTGGTTCCACCTCCGTGTCCTTTGTAGTCTCTTCCTCCTTTTCCTGAACAATCTCTACCTCCAGACTTTCCTTATCACTCCTGGGCTCTAACCTAGTACCGGGAATATATGTGTCATCATGCCTAGGGGGTGAACTATCATCAACATTCTCAGGATCTTCAACAATCTTCTCAATCTCCTCAGCTGCCAAGTGCTCGTATACTAGTGCCACATTTTCTCTTGCTTCTTGTTCTTCACGACTCTTGTGCTTAGCAAGACTTACTTGAATCATGTCTTGTAAAATCATCTCATCAGCTTTTTCTGCTGATGGCACTGGAACAGGTGGTGTTAGTCGTGCAGATTGCCTTGACGGTAATCAAAAACAGATCATAGTTGATCATTTTGGAACACTTGACTTAACTGTCTTTGTAGCAGGGTTAGGTGACCTAGGGGCGCTAGGTGTCCTATGCGTTCCCTGGGTAGACTCAGTCGGCTATGACTGAGTCAGAGGAATATCTAGCCCAAACACCTCTGCATACATCTTATAATGCTCCATAAGCTTCATCTCATCTGTGATCATCCATACTCGTATCCGCATCCCAACCTTGTTCTTGTTTCTTCTTGATGGTCATATCGCTTGTTTGGAGGACACAGTTCATCTGGATGAACATCAGCTGCATGTTGTTGTTATGCCATGATGATAACTGAATGAATACAATTGAGGTGTTAGGAAACAAATAATTCTTTTGAAATTTTTGTCTTTTTCCTCTCTGTCTGTTTTTATATGTTCTGGCAATTCTTTTTGAACATATTTTTGATCAGTTTTTTCTCATGGGCTCGTTCTTGCTTTTTCTAGCACATGCCATACGCTTTATTCGAATTATTCTTTTTATTTACCATTTTTGTGTGTTTTGGAATTTCTTTTTCGAACACACTTTTGATTTGCTTTTTCGCGTATGGATTTAGCTCTCTCTTTCTGTTTTTAGAATATCCTCACCAGAAATTCTTTGTGACATGATACTCTCTCAAGAAGGATGAAGATTTCTCTTTTGATTTGAATCAAGACACAGTTATGAAAAATTCAAGAGAAATCCTTCAACTTAAAATTGTTTTAATAACAGATTTTGAGAACTTTTTCAAAAATCATGTGACAAAACTTTTCATGATGTTGATAATATTGAATAATGTAATCACAAACCCACAACTGAATGGACACTAAGTCACTCACTCCTCATTCTGTTCTTTGCAGAAAACGGCCGTAGCCGGACATGACTTAGTCCACTTAAACAATTGAGATTTGAAATTAACATTTTTATAAAAACTTTTGATTCTTTCACATTTGATTATGAAGCCTAAACCATGAATACAAACACATCTAATTCAATAATTGAATGGACACTAAGTCACTCACTCCTCATTCTGTTCAATGCAGAAAACGATCGAAACCGGACATGACTTAGTCCACTTAAACAATTACGAATAGACATATATGTTCCATAGCATAAAATTAATGAAAATTTGTCAGGTTTTGAGCACACTAGAAACTGATTGTTTTGTTTTTCACAGACATTCACACAATAAGCATTACAATCATGAAGCAACAACATTATTACAAAACCCCAAACAATTAGACTGATTTTCACCATTAACCTTTACTGAGTTTGACTTTTATTGACTACCGATTTTAACCAGTTGACTTTACCGATTTTGACTATTAGAAACAGATTCGGTGATTTACTACCGAATTTAATCAAAAGTCAATCCTAACCATTCTATGATCATTTTATGGCCTTAAGTAACTTCTTATACTATATCTAAGTCTCATCTTTACACTAAACTCGATAAGTCACTTTTTACATTAAACTCGGTAGACTCATAAATTCGGTAAACCTCATTTGTACCGAGTTCAAACTCGGTAATCCCAACTAACTCAAAAACACTTAAAACATCTATTTCCACTTACGTTTGAGTGAGAAGTGAAGTCACAAGCGTTGTAATGAACTTAGATATCAAAAATCAAACTTCTACTCAAATTCGGTAAACAGGATTCGGTAAAAAAGATAAGTAAAAATTGAAATGAAAATCCTTTATATAGCCACCGAAAACAGTTTTGAAAATTGACATTTTCAGTCCCTGTACTTCGTTTTTACCGATAACTTTTGAAAAATTGTCACATTTAGTCCTTGTACTTGTTATTTACCAAAAAATGTTTGAAAATTTTTCACATTCAGTCCTTGTACTTTAACATTTCCAATTTTTTTTTGAATTTACACAAACTCCCCCTTAAACAATGAATCTTTTCAAATACTCCCCCTTGAAATGACAATTATGTTAAATTCATAGTTCAAAAATGAAAAATTGTTACTTTTTCAACTAAAACACTCCCCTTTGAAAATATAACATTTCCAAATTTCGTCATCATGAGATTTTATTATCAAAAAGATGTTTGTGAATGAAAATTGTAAGAACTCCCCCTTGGATCATGATTCCGTATTTTACGATGTAAAATATTTTAATAAGAAACTTGGAATCATGAATCAAAAGATTGTAATTCTTTTTAAATTATTATTTATTATTATTATTATTATATATATATTTATTTATTTATTTATTTATTTATTTTATTTATTATTATTTTTTTGAAATATTTATGTACATGAGTGTGATGTATGATCTTTTCACGAAGATGACTTTGTCAGACTTTCCAATTAAGTTGGAGTCATACATCTCATACCAATGCGATGAACTAGATACTCAAAGCGTTCTTTTGGAAG